>JAOXJP010078608.1:0-15055 GCA_025762735.1 Platanus orientalis
AAGTTAGCCTAAGGTAGGATTGACATTAGGGGTTGATACATCAGAGCTAAAAAAGTGATTTACACTTTTTGGGGATGCTTTTCACTTTTTGGCATTGATGTGTTGGTCCCTAATGTCTGTCCTACCTTAGGCTAACCTAAGGTAGTCCTACCAAATCCTTGGGGGGTAATGGATGGAGATTCTATGTTGCACACTTGGGGTGCTAGTGCCTTTTGACTGCTACACTTATAACGTAGGACCTATACTGTAGGAGAGACAGATGACATTGGACACAGCAGAATTGCTACCAAAAGGATTGGACCCCTAACTACCATCTTGCCAAATTGATAAATAAATAACAAAATGAAATGTTCTGTTTAGGATTAGGGGGGACTTCACATAGAATGAAATGGGCAGTGGTTAGATGAGATTTCAAATTCTCATCCATTTTATTCCATATTTCGTCCCCTGGTGTCCTGGACACCAAATCTTGGACAAACATTTGCTACCAGATTGTATTAAAGCATTAGGGCCTACCAATGTATTTATTAAAAGGGAAAGGATATGCTACACCCAAATTTGTTTGTCCTCCTGTATTCCCACACCATAGGCTGACATGTGATGGTTTTTTGAATTTGGTGTCTCTTTTATATAGGAAGCAAATGTTCATTTGAACATTTTTTTTTTACGGTTTTAACCTTGTAAACCCATTTTTGTTGTCATCTATTTTTTTTTGTCATTTGAAATCTGTTTCTACAGTTTTAAACCTATACACCTCACCTTTTGTTTGTGCAGATCCTTTCCCTTATTGAAATATGACCAAGTTGTATTCCCACGTTGTATCCCGTATATGTGGGTGGGCAACAGAGGATCCAAATTTGCTCCAAGAAGCGATGTTAGGCCTTGGTATGCAATCCAGAATTCCAGATCCTCTACTTCTACCATTTTGTATTGCCTTTCATGCTCCACCCTGAGGTTGGATTCTCTCTGCCTCCTCTTATCTAACGCTCCTCTCCGCACCCTGTTAGGGGACAGGCACATCAGTGCTGACAAGTGATATGCACCCCTCCACAAAGTGAAAATCACTTATTGGAGCTGATGTGCCGGTCCCCTGTCAGGGGGCAGAGAGGAGCGTTAGTTAAGAGGAGCTGATACAATCCACCCTCCCCATGGAGTGCGAAAAAAAATATAAGTTTCATGCTTCTTTGGAATGTGCCAAGAGGGAATGAGAGTACAGTTCGAAATGTCTCTACAATATTAACGAGCCTATCACAGCCACAAAAGTGGGTGTCCAACCGACAAGACGCAGCAATGGTCCAATAAATCTGCCTGGCAGTCGCATCATCCTCGTCCTCCTCGACGTGTCACGGGACAAGGTGGTTGGTGACGACTTGTACACGCTAGAATGAGAGGTGGGAAAACTAAGAGCAAAGAAGACAGTTAACACAGTTGATGTTAGAATTCCTGTGGAGTCCGCCCATGTAGTTTTTCTCCAGCCGAAGTGGGTAGACACATTAATTGGTTCTTGCATAGATGAGACGTAAAACTATAGTGATTCCATATGTTCACCCTCTTAAACTGTCGGGAATCATTACTGAAGAAAAGCCTGTTAAAAATCTATTTAGAGTCCACTTCTCTTGTTGGATGGGGATTTGGCCTTTGACCATGGAATGCTTAACCAGAGATTCTAACAGCTGTATTCAAGTGGTATTCAAACCATTCAATTTTGAGTACATTATACTAGACAGAAATAGTTTAATCAAATCTGCCTCTGAGATTTCAAAATCCATGCTTTTACTGCCTTTCGAATTCATCATTATACCTGAGCTCTTTTTTAGTTGAGCTCTGCTTCCTTGGGATTTGTTTTGAACAAACTAATCAAATGGCTGTGATCCAATAAATTTGGAGTTAAAAATTATTTTTACAAAATAATCTCTTTAGGTATTCTCTGCCATATGCTTTATCTAAATCAATAGAAATAATGTGAAGATTATTTTCTTCTCCACAAACAATTTCATTAATTTTTTACCAAAACAAAAACAATTTCATTAATCACATATGTAAGAAAATAGCTTCATTTGTCAATCTAAAAAATTCCATTTTAGTACTTTTCTTTTTTAACTTTATGTGAAGTGAACTATAAGTATCATTATGATTTCTGTTGAGCGGAAACCCTAGATTTGGAGTTAGTATGCAAGCAAAATAGAAGAAAGAAAATAATGAAAACAAGAATCACACAAAATACATGACAATTTGTATGGTTCGGCACAAAACCTATGTCTACAGGTGAAAATAGTGAGAATTTCACTCCGAAATAAAAATAAGAAAGAGCAATGAAAGTGTGGTGGCACAATTCCCAATAAATTTTATATAATCCAAGAAAAACTTTTTTCTCTACACAGGGCATGTCAGACCCCAAAACAAGTCGAAAATACGAGTAAAATAAATTTCAGCTTGTTCATCATTCACCTATAAACACATCATTCAGATTTTTCTCTAGATCGCACACTCAAATTCAATTCAAGACATTTTCCCAACAATTCCCATAAACATAAGTCTGTTCTATTGGTAATTCTATGATCCTTATATGAATCAAGTACTGTCTGTGGTGTAATTGCTTGATTGCTATGATAATATTCTGCTTAACAAAAGGTATCAATGTATCAGAAGTAATGACCATGGTATTTGACCTTTTTTTTTTAAATCTTATCCAACTTACAATGGACTAGAACTGAACTCAAGCAAGTGATAAACTCTTAAGGTTCTCTCTGATCATCCAAATTTGAGTGGATTAGAAAAGAAATTTGAGAATCCAAAAAGTACAAGAAATAGAAAGGATTAGAAAAGGAATTGAAAGCAATACAATAATTCCATTTGTTATTTGATTACCAAGAAATAGAAAACAAATTTTTTGGAATCCACAAGAGATCAACGGTCAACACAATAGAGAAAAGTTTGTTAAATTTGGATAATGCTCAAGTTGTTGTATTCATCCCAAAATGGGGAAATAAATAGAAAAATTTACAACGACTGAATTCCATGATTTTAGGGATTAAGATAACAACTAAAATTTGAAATAACAAAACAAAATTTTAAAATACAAACAAACACCTTTGACTTGGTCATTGATTCCTAATAGAATAAAATTTAA
Organism: Platanus orientalis; assembly: GCA_025762735.1. Classification (NCBI taxonomy): domain Eukaryota; kingdom Viridiplantae; phylum Streptophyta; class Magnoliopsida; order Proteales; family Platanaceae; genus Platanus; species Platanus orientalis. The sequence goes on from JAOXJP010078608.1 coordinate 3,131, forward strand.
AATTCAAATATTCAAATCTAATTGAACAAGTCATTCCAAACACTCACCCTCAAGGTAGAGCTAGTGTGAACATTGAGAACACCCAACTTGTCGGTGAGAAATTGAAATTGATCTTTGCCCAATGCTTTAGTAAAAATGTTTGCATGTTGAAAAGTAGTAAAGACATGAGCAGTGCGAATTAGGCCATGTTGGATTTTTTCATGAACGAGATGACAATCAAGTTCAATATGTTTAGTACGTTCATGGAAAATTGGGTTGGCCGCAATGTGAAGAGAGACTTTATTGTCACATTATATAGTCATGACTTCATTGTGATGAATACTAAGGTTAGAGAACAAGTAACACAGCCTTTTGCAAGATGTCATTGCCATAAACCGCTATTTAGCTTTAGCGGATGATTTGGATATAGTCATTTGTTTTTTGTGCTCTAAGAAATCATACTGTCTCCTAACAAAGTGCAATAACCAATAGTGGAACGACGAGTCAATAGGCAACCGGCCCAATCTAAATCACAGTAGGCAAAGAGATGTAACTTGCTAGAAGCTGATAAAAGAATTTATTGACCTGATGAACCCTTTAAATAATGTAGAATATTATAACTACATCTCAATGAGGTTTCCGTGGTTTATTCATGAATTGGCTAAGGGTATGAACCGAGTAGACGATCTCAGGTCTTGTAATGGTGAGATAAATTAATCTTCCAATTAATCGACGATAGGAAGTAGGATCGTCTAATAGAGGACCATCATTGGTTGTTAATTTAAATTTTGTTCTATAGGAAAAGACACAAGTCTGGCAGCAAGAAAACTCATATCTTTTAAGACCTCAAGGCCATATTTCTGTTGGGTCAACAAAATACCTTTCTTAGACCGATGCACCTTTATACCCAAAAAAAATTGAAGAGGACCTAAGTCCTTAATGTGAAATTGAGAATTCAAATTTTGTTTAAGAGATGAAAGGCAATGGAGGTCATTACCCGTGATGATTATGTCATCAACATAAACAAACACTTAGGTATGAGATGAACCAGAGTATTGGAAGAAGAGAGAATAATTTGCTTTGGACTGAGTGAAACCAGTAGCTTGAAATGCATTTGAAAATTTGGAGAACCATTGGCGTGATGGTTGTTTAAGTTCATAGAGGGACTTGTGCAGGCAACAAACACAATGCTCCCCCTTACAAGAAAAACTTGGTGGAATTTTCATAAAAACTTTTTCATGCAAATCACCATGTAAGAAGGCATTTTGAACATCAAGTTGATGAAGAGACCAACCATTGACAACGACAATAACAAACAAGTAACAAATAGTGACCAACTTAGCAATAGGAGCAAAAGTCTCCTTATAATCGATACCCTCTTGTTGATTATATTCTTTCACAACGAGACAAGCTTTGTAATGTTCGAGACAGCCATCCGAGTTGTATTTTACTTTGTAGACTCATTCGCAACCAATAGAGGTCTTTTCAGCAAGTAATCAACCAATGACCAAGAGTTATTTTCTTCATTGTCATTAATTTCTTTGCTTATAGTTTCTCTCTAATTCGGATCAAAGGTGAAATAGTGGCTGCAAAATGCTTACATGTTAAAGAAAGATGTTTATAAGATAAAACATCACTGAGGGGGTAAAGAAGTGCTCAAGCCGATGTAGAAGAGGATGATGAAGTGGATTGAGTTGAGATAATAGCAGTGCAGTGGTAATCCTTGAGGTATTTTGGCAATTGATGAGATCGTTTAGGGCATCAAATCATATGGTGTGTAGGTTGTGAAGGTTGAGGGGGTGAGGTGGAGGGTAGAGAAATGGAAGGACTGGTGGGTGATGGGATATGTGGTGTATCATTATGGATAGGAATAGAATTATGGTGTAAATAGGTTGATATTGTTGAAGTGTCAAGTATAGGTAAAGGTAGAGAGATATGAGAAGGATTATGAATAAGTGAAGAAGTGTTAAAGGGAAAAATATTTTCGTAAAAAATAACATCCCTACTGGAGAAAACAGAATGATTATCTATGATATAAATGGTATGTTTTTTTTTTTCCATGAGAATACACAATAAAAATACACCGACGAGTGCGAGAATCAAATTTATTGCTATAGCGGATGTGATGAACATAACAAAGACAACAAAAGCCCGTAAATGTTGAAACAAGGGTGGTGAACCAAAGAAAATTTCATACGGGATTTTTCCTTTTAAAACTTATGTGGATAGGTAATTAATCAAATAAGTTGCAGTTAATATGCAATCACCCCAAAATGAAAGGGGAAGATTTGCTTGAAAGCATAAGACACGTGCTACTTCAAGTTAATGGCAATGCTTGCGTTTAGCTATACCATTTTTTTGTGATGTAGCTATGCAAGAATATTGATGATGCACTCCATTGGCCTGAAGAAGTGATTACATATTGGTTGAAAAAATTCATTGCCGTTATCAGTTCGAAGGGACTTGATGTGATAGTTAAATTGGGTTTTGATAAACACAAAAAATGATTTTAAGATAGAGTAAGTTTCAGATTTATGTCGCATAAGAAATACCCAAGTGCAATGACTAAAATCATCAACAAGAGTAAAAAAAAAAAATGTGCCTCAATGCAAGAAGGTGTGGCATAACCACCCCATATAGCACAATGAATTCGCTGAAAATAAGCATTAGTAATCGTTAAACTGTGAAAAAAATGTAATCTAGATTTATTTGCTTGAGGACATATATCACAATGACATGAATTAGAAAAAACTACATGGAAATTATTTTGAGAAAGGGACTAGAGACAAGTGGTGGATGGATGACCTAGACGCCAATACCATATATCAAATGACTTGGAGCTTTTAATTGGAGAGGCAAATGCATCATTAGAAGATTGAAAAATGTAAAGACCACCATGCGCTTTACCCTCTCCAAACGTCCTCTTCGTTAATCAGTCCTGAAAAAAGCAGTGATTAGAAAAAAAAATATTACGGTACATGAAAGATCAAAGGTAAAACGTTTTATAGACAAAAAATTAAATTTGAAAGATGAAACACATAAAATGTGATGCAAGGTAAGGGTATTGGATAAGGAAATGGAGCCAACATGTAAAACATGATCAAATGTACCATTGGATAATTTGACAAGATCATTTGTTGGGATGGGTAGATGGAAGAAAGAAATGAAGGTGATGAAACAATGTGATCAGTTACACCATTATTGATGATCCAATAATTGTTGGAAAAAGATAAAGTTGAGTAACATAGAAAGTTACTTGTGAGATTGACCAAATGGTTTGAACTACTTGTCTAGAGGAGAGATAAAAGTTGGCGATGTTGTTCTTGAGTAAATAGAGGGGCCATATCTGAAGAAGAATGAAGCATCAACAATATTAACATGAGGTTGCAAGTTGGGTTTGGGATAACCCACATGTTTAAAACAACAATCTTGTGTATGCCCCGTCTTTGTTACAATGATCACAATAAAGATGAGATTGCATACTAGAGGAAGATGTGCTAGAATTCTCAAGTTTATTAGTATAAATGTGCTTAAGAGTAGCAAAGGTAGTGACTTCAACAAGGGGATTTTCTAACTTCAAAGAGATATTAGAGTTTACCATGGTGGAAAGATTAAAAATAAAGGAAAAAAATCTTGGGAATGTGTAAATTAATGGAAAGGATCGGAATTTAGGTTGATACCATGTTAAATAAAACAATCTCTCCTAAAACCCTAAGGTTGTAGGAGAGGTTAGAGTTAATATACTTAATATAGTCAACACTCCCTCTCAGGATGGACACTCCTGGACATTGAACACGGGGACAAATGTGAGACTCGAGAGAATAATTGCGTCCATAGGAAGATTTGAGATAACAACCAAAATTTGAAATAACAAAACAGAATTTTAAAATACAAACAAGCACCTTTAATTTGGTTATTGATTTCCAACAAAATAAAATTTAAAATTCAAATATTCAAATCTAATTGACCAAGTCATTCCTAACAGAGTTTCCATCAGATTCGATTACAAATCTAACTTTTTGAGATGAAAAATGAAAAGTAAAAATATACAAAAAGATGGATTCCATTGGATTTGCACGAAATCGATTGGTTTTTAATCCAACCAACCAAATGTGGGGAATCCATCTAATCAATGAAATCTTATTCTGAATTCCACCGAATTTGACCCAAATCCGGAGCTCATGGGGATTAAGTTTTCCCCTAAAATAGAAAAAATAATATAAGACTGGCGTGTTACAAAGTGAAGAAAACCTATATGTATCGAGACGGTGACATTGGATGTAAGTGCTTTCCTATTGAACCAGTCACGAGGCTAGTGACTCCATCATAGTGCTCTGTCCAGAGAAAATGGGCTGCTTTATGTGGACATAAGGGGACCACACTATAATAATTCAATACCTAATCATGCTCTGGTGCGGGGTTTTTAAATCATCAATTATATTGGACATCACTTGTAAACCCCAAAAACAAGGTCCTACAAAGACTTTCAATTAAATATATAAAATCTGCTTGGATATTATTTGTTTTAAGGAAAATTATGTGGTCATACATAAGTGGATGAAAAATTTTCATCATTTATAACTCTCGTGTCTCTTACAGTGTCACTTTCTCCGGCTTTAATAACAATGGCCTATAGATTTGAGTTTCATACGGCAGTCAAATCACAGTCACATTTGTAACTGTGGATGATTTACTCTCTTAATTTGAATTGTGTTGAGAATAATCTTATTCTTAATTTTTAATTATTTACCCTGCACTTGGTTGTCACTTGGAATGAAACCATTTCATTTTAGTTTTCCCTTGCACCGGAGTCTTGGTTTTTTGTTGTATCTGAATTCATTAATTTGAGCCAATTAAAAGGGATTGAATTTCATTCATTAACAAAATATGAATGATAAATCATTTCATTTTTTTAAAAAACCTAGGACAACTTCATTTCTAATTTTAGTTAACTAATCAATATGTATCTAAATGAGTTCATTTTGAACATCAACGTATGGTTTCAAATGCCATGCGGCTCAGATTGTGTCCTAAGCTCCATTTGGAAACCACGAGTAATTTAATCATTTCATTCACCTTCGGGAGAAATTCAGAGCATATAGTTCATATGCAAAAATGGGGGCATTTGGAGCATCACATGTATGATATAAAAAATAGAAAAGACAAAATTATAATAGAAGGAGATTGCCTCCCCATTGTCACTCTCATTCAAAAGACAACCAATTTCCACCCATGGTGCATCAAGGCAATAATCCAAGACTGGAATAATCTTGAAGAGTTCCAGGCATCTCCAAATTTCTTATGTTCCCTAGTCCAGCAGTAAAGTAGTTCATTGCATGGTAGCTATGTCGGCAAGGGAGCATTTATCACAAAAATGGAACACTACTCATGTATCAGACGAATTAGTTATGATTCTTGATTCTCAATGCTTTTTCCAAAGAAAAAAAAAAAGAAAGAAAAGAAAAGAAAAAAGAAAAAAAAAGGGATTATTTTAGGATTTGAGGAAATGAATTCAGTTATAATTTTTTTTATTAATATTTCAGTAATGTCTCCATTTTTCAGATAGAATTTGTTCATTTATATACCATGCAAAGCTAATATGGAATGATTTCAATCCCGGAGCTGTCTAAACGCAGCCTAAGAAATGTCTTGCTGATTGAATGACAATGATTGCTGATTTGTTTGGGACACATGCAAGATGCATAGAGTCCTTCAACAATGATGGATCACATCTATAAAATGTTTTCCCATTGTGCAAGATGCATAAATCATTTTTAGTTACAAACATGTGCTTAGAATTACTATAATTGGAAGTACTTCAGCCTTGCAAATGAAGAGTCAGGGAATGGAAATGAAGATCTGAAAGAGCAAATGGAACCTGTGATATTGTGACTGTTCCATTATGGTTCATCAACTTCTAGATTAAGTGATACCAAAAAAATAAAATAAAAAATACAACTATTAGATTAAATGATTCAAAATCCATTACTTGAGCGAGAATAGAAATACGGCTACTGCTATTGATTTCTCACAAATGTTAGGTTAATGCATTGCAAATCAACACTAATCAACCCTAGACGTACTAATCTATGTGGCAAGTGTAATATTCAGTATCTCAATAATCTAGGGAGCGTGAAAGTATAATCACATTATTATAAGACTGAAAGACATATTTAGCAATTCAGCTAAAAACAATTACAACTGTGACAGATATATGCAGCAACTCATCAGTAAACAATAACAACCATGAAGATGTATAAAACCAATTATAACAAATATTCAGCAGTCCAAAAACTCCATTAAATCCATTATTCAGATAAAAAAGAGAGTTACGTCTATTCATGACTGAACACTCAGACAATTTTTGTTTAAAAATGAGTGAATGGTAGGGATGCAAATATCCGATTATTATCCATATTTAGTTCATATTCATGTCCGCTTAAAGCAAATATGAAGCCATGTGTATCCGATTTGATTAAATATTAATAAACAAACCGAATACAGATCTATATAAATCCCATCCAGCTAAGTATATATCTATATATATAGTCATATTATAATACTGTAGGTTATGTTACAGTATAGTAGATCGAGTATATAAATGATTTTAATATTAACCAAAACCTATTACCTAATTCTATGGATACAAGTATATTAACCTAACTCAATGAATTTTGTAATCGGATATATCCGTAATCGTATCCAATATTAACTAATTTAACGGATACAAATAAAAACCCATGTGTATCCAATTCGATTCAATATATGTTCACTTTTAAAAAAAATCCAATTATAAATGAGCCAAATACGGATATCCAAATATCCGGTTCATATTCAGTTTATTTGCATACATACAGGTTGGTTCTTCCTTTTATCTTGTCTTATGGTAATGGGTATTGCGTATCATTAACAAATCCAATAATTCTTCAAGATATTTTATCATTGGCTAGGTGAAGTAGCAGAGACTACAACAACAGCCTTATCCCTAAAGTAGCAGAGACTACTGGATCTAAAAGAGCCAATGACCCGTCACCCAAGTGTGGAAAATCCATATCTTTTCTTTTGACTATCATGCTGTTCTGGCCTGCCATGACATAGGTCCAAGAGCATTAGCAGATTGGGCTTCAATTGCCATAGGATGTGCAAGAAACAATAAAAGAATAAATGGGCCGAATACCTTAGTTGGGCTTGGGCTATGCTAATAGGCTAGCGCTGAATCTAGTATATCATTTCACTGCTATTTCCCAGACCATCTTAGAGGCAAGGATTAGATATTTCTTTGTGATGTGCAGTTTAACTATGGAAGAAGATAATTTCACATTCTTCCCACTCCACCCCGCCTGTGGTAACAACTTACATAAACATGGGTCGGGCTTTAATATTGATCAATTTAGCACCACTCCAGCTTGCTGATATATGTTTAGGGGGCCTAAGCCTGTGATGGACTTTGATAAATGGAGAACTATACAGCATGCCTCTAGCTAACTGCACTCAATTAAAGGATCTGTGCAGCACATTTTTGCTTTGTGAGATTCTCCCAAGCTGCACATCAGGAACATTCTGGAGCCCAAATACATGGCCGGGATACCTTTGGTGCAAGAGGCTTGGCAATCTTCTGATCTGCACAATATTGACTCTTAATAATAAGCTGATTACCTTTTAAATCTTATTGAACCGTAGCCAGGCTGAGCTCAGATTCTCTGTGACTCCACAGGCCCAATTATGAGGTTAATAGCATCCAGGGGTATTTTTACCAACACACCTGGTGCGCCTTGGATTTGGTGTGACCCTCTTAGGTCAGACTAAGGTCAGACCGACATCAGGGGTCAACACATCAGTGCCAAAAAAAGTGATTTACACTTTTTTTGGAGATACTTTTCACTTTTCGGTGTTGATGTGTTTGGCCCCTGATGCTGGGCTGACTTGGGCTGAACTAGGGGGTCGTACCTAATCCTTAGGGCACTGGCTGGATTGTATTAGTAAAAAAGCTATGCTTTATCCAGAGATCATTGACCAAAATACTCCCATATGCATTTTCCCTCCTGCCTAATCGCTTCGACATGCAAGTTAAGGAAATTTTGAGCTTTCATTGATCTGAGCTGAATTTAAGATTTAGGCAGGCTTGGATCCTAAAATTAGACGTAAAAGGATAATATATATATTAATGACAAGCCTTTCATTTAATGAACAACTCAAATTGATGAATTAATGTCAATGTCCTAGGGAAGCCCATATCATAGGCTCATAATCTGTGATCCAAGTCCAGCGAATTTCAGCTTTGATATCTCAAGCCTGGTTTACCTTACATCAGGCTTATATGGCTAAGCCCAGCCCAAACAAATAGGTGTTTAACTTAAACCCAAGCTTTGACAACATGGGCCTGGATTCAGTTTATTCTTCAACGGTTTGAGTGAAGCCTAATCCTTAAGAATAAAGCGAACCCAGTCCTCTACTATGTATCAAACTCTTTCCCTTATACAATGCTACCATTCAAAGTTTCAAATTTAAGGACCTTTTTCTTTGGGTGCGACTCTGGAAAGTATTGGAGTCGTCTGAATCTCTAAGACCATCCAACGATGTGAACACAGGAGTAAGCAATCACCAATGATTCTTAGAAAGCTCTCGAAAGAAAAGAAAACGACCAATAATACTGATGGTTTTGATCAATCAATGTCTTTGCTATGAAACCTCCTGTGTGGACTTGAATGGAACCCCTGATTTACCATAACCTTACTTAATTTATTCATTTTTGAGTTAAGGCTAAGTTTATTAGGGAAACTTCACATAAAATTTGAACCGGATTTCCGCTCAATTATCCCACTAAGAAATGTTAGATTAAATTGCTCAATCATGCTTTAGTTGGATGGTTTAAAGCCACTTTTGTTTTACTTTTTTCTTAATATTATTATGTATTACGTTAAGTGGGTTGCTGGAAAAGTTTGCGGTGACTACTAATCTAACAAAGGTTTCAAGGTTATGATGCAAGCAAGCGGAGTTAAAGTAACTTTCCGTTAATAAATATGACTGTAATGAGTTCTATTTTTATTTATTTTTGGGTAGGGAATGGTTCTGAATTAAATGATACCATATCTGTTGTCCATATTTTATCTCAACTTGTGCCTTTCGACATTCTTTTTCAGCGTTTCTTCGACTTTTTCATACCACAACTTGCCCACTTCCCACACATTTCTCTTATCATAACCTGTCTCCCCACTTCATCATTCTCTCTATTACCGTAGGCCTCTTTGTAGTGTTATTGGTGGAGAGAGAGAGAGAGAGAGAGAGAGAGGTTGATGACTTGGATGTGATTGAATGTGCCAAATGAAATATCTCAATAATTTACACCAACCAATCTAATAAGAACAAGAATGAGTAATCATTGAATCTTCAACAAGTGGTTCCAAGGGTTGAGTTTATTAGAGTTTATCTAAACCAGCTCAAGCTCTACAAGAAGTTTGACAAGGTGTCATATGAATTGATAGGACAAGAATTATATGAAAATGCTTTTGATGAGAACCATGTGGGAACATATTAAAAACCATCACGTTAGGGGTGTATGTGGAGGTCTAAGCGTGGTTTTCAAACCACGGTTTACAAATTGCGGTGGGTACCACCTGTCTTCATCACCTCCTCGACAAAAACCCAAACCGACAAAAGGGAGAAAAAAAAAAAAACCCTAACTCAGTCCCTTGTCCCGCCGTTCGAAGCCAAGTGGTCCCCCGTTCATCGTTTGCCGTTCGCCGTTTCTAATTCACTGGTCAGAGGTAAAGGTGAAAGAAATGGTTCTTTAAACTTATTGCTAACCTTGATTTGATATTTTCCCAAAATTTCCTTCGATAGCCGGCCATGGATTCCTGCAAATTTTAGCTATTAACCCTGCTCATTCTCACCTTTCAAAATTTTGGGAAAATAGTCTTACTGATTTCCATAACCTTATTTATAAACCAAGCCAAATCTGTACAAGTTTAATGACAAAGAGTGAGAAAATGGAAAAGTCCCTCTTCTAGTTTCACTATCGATTCTTGGAAAAAGGCTTCAGAAAGGTTAAAAGCAAAAAAAAAAAAAAAAGAACAAATCATAGCTTCAAAACCAAAGATGCTTGGGATATGGTGTTCATGGAAATTGACGCTCTTCAGTACCTGTGATTTGTTTTCTTGTCCTTGTTCCCCATCTCTTTTCATAAGTTATTTATCTTTTAGTGTATTCACATTAAATTATTTATTCAAACATCATTAATCTTGGGGATGCAACCAGAAATGATAGAGCCTGTAAAGTGTGCACTGCTGCCTACTATTGCAAATATTGATGGTACATTATGAAAGATAACAATTTAGTTTATTGGATACTCCTAAATATATTTCAACCAACTATATTGGATAATGTCACCTAAATTTATTTTACTTTATTGTGAAACAAATTTTGCACAAGCAAACATAAGAATGGAGAAACCTCTATGACGACCCTAAATTGGCCATGATTTTTGTTATGTTTTTGAGAAAAATGTATAACTTAGATTGTCATTTATTTCTGATTTTCTAACATGAAATTTATTCTTCTAAGTTAACCAATAATATCTAGACGTCATGGTATTGATTGCATGGCAATGTTCACATTTTTTGGGTGACATGTCTAGACCATTTTTTTGCAGTGTATGATATAGTGGGGTTTTTTTGGGAAAAGGTAAAAGTCCCTTAATTGTTTTTTTCTTTTTTTTTTTTTAAATATATTTTAAGAAAAAACTTGGCCTATAAATTTTATTTTGTAAGACAACATAGTTTGTGACCATGCAATTTTTTTCATAGCTATTATGTATTGTGGAAGTATTAATTTTCTGATGCTTTATTTGTTATAAGCTTGAAAAGGCAAAGAGAAAGGAAACTGCATTCATTGTAACATTCACAAAACGCGAGCAAGATTTTGTGGGATGAACCATGAAGCCATTCAATACTTTGGAGGACAGATTTCTGAGTGGATGGATACAGGTCAGTAGGCGATTCAATACCTTAAGAAGATTTTGTAACTGGGTGATCCCTTCTTTTTAATTTTTTAGTTTTTTTTATCCCACATATTAACCAAGCTTTGCAAGCTAATCAGCTTGAAGAATCTTAATGAACCAAATGTAAGATGGGTATCAAATCAATGTAGTTGACTTCCTATTGGCTAAATGCCCCCTGACAATTTATGGGTGTGAAAAATATAGTAAAAGCTAGAGATATCTGCTACAAAGGCATGGAAAGAGAAATAAGTTGATTTTTCGACTTGGTGTCCTGAGTTATAGTTGTGGTTGTTCTTATTCCATATGTTGATTTTTTTTATACTTGGAATTTTCTAATTCTAGATTGCCCTAACTCTTCTGTTTTGCTAAAATCCTAAGTATCAATCTGATTTTTATGTTAATATATATATTTTTATCTTATCTTATTGATCTCTTATAGATTCTTATTTTATACTCATGTTCTTGTAGTTCTTGAAGAATTCTTTCTTTGAAGGCTTTTGGGGAGAAAAGAAGGGTGATAAACTGACATTTAGTGAGTTGATATTTAAAACAACCTTGATAATTCCTTGCTAAGAGTACTATTAAAAAATATTTAGCTGGAGTTGTAGAAAACTGAGGTTAGGTTCAGACTTAGGGTTGTGAGTCTGGATATCATTGTGAGAAGCAGTAACAAAGCTGATTAGTCTTTTTTTCTTCTTTTTGTCAATTTGATTTATACTGTAGAGAGTGTTCGTGATGTGATGAAACACAAAGTCAAGGCAAAGGCAAATAACCAAGTTAGTTTGATAGTGATGAAGACAATGAAGAGGAGGCTAAAAGAATGATTTTTTTGCAACTGTTTGAAGAAGTTCAATTCACTACTACGCTGAAGTGTCAATTGTGATGGTATTAAACTACATGCCAGAGAATTGTGATGGATCCCTATAAGTGGAGCTATGCTGAAGTATAAG
>JAOXJP010078619.1:0-15054 GCA_025762735.1 Platanus orientalis
GGCGTCATCGGGTGGGGATCTCAGGTACATTCATTTTCATTATTTCTTATACTAGATGATGGGAAGTTTTATGTAAACTTTTGCTCTGCTTCATGTGTTTGGTGTTAGAATCGTCTTGTATTTGTTAGTTCTTTGAAATGATTTTCTTTTCCCCTTCAACTTTTGCAGTGTTTGGTTATGATTTTGGTTAAATTCTTATCCTGATGGCTATGCTTCTATTTATATTTGATTTCGTTTCGGAGGTGATCATCTTCTACAAATTTCAAACTTTTAGAAAGTAATGTTTGAAACTACCAGTTCTAATTCTATTGATGTGTTTGAAAAAAATTTCGTATGACTGTGATTTCTGTGGGTGCATGTTGTGGTTGTTATCTTGACTGCAATGTGATAGATATTATCATTATACTCCTTCAATTGGTCTCTTATTTATTAGGGATGTTTTCGTTCTCTTATTGTACTGATGATTCTCATATACATTAATATTAGTAGAAAATTCTACGAAAGTTCATTCTTTAAAAGGAGCTTAGTATATGATTTATCTATAAGTGAGATTGTTCTGTTCTATACTTTAGTTTAGCTGACCTCATCTGTCTCTACTCTTTAATCTAAACCATATATGGTTTGTTTTTGGGTTTATTTAGGAGGCTTTACACAATTTCAACATGTATTAAGCAATTTACCTTTCTTCACATTCTATGTAGGGTCCTGCCCAAGCTCAGAACTTAAGGGATTCTCTTACAGTAGCAAAGTCCCACATTGTAGTGAAGGTTAGTTTTTTCTTTTACAATTATTTGTTGCATTTGGATTCTTTACTAGGTTTTAGTTGTTCCTAGGTTGGATTTTATATGATCACCCATTCACTCTCTAAACTTGGTTATTCTGCCAATGCCTGCTATGTGTAATACAGATTGGACTGAGGAAGGGATCTCGTTATTTTTCTTAAGCTTATGCTGTTGGATTTACTAAAGAAAATGGTACTCTCGGTGACATATGGGAAACTGTTTCGGGCATTGATCTTGTGCTGCTATTGATTTTTGATGCCGCATAGGTTGGTAGATTGTACATTTTTTCCAGCCCAGTCATATTTGCTATGGTTAAGCTTTGATTTCTTATTTTAAGTATTTTTATGGTGCTAGTTCTAGATGCATCAATGTATTGTTTTGCCTTTGTTTGGCATCTATATATTAACTTTTCAAAATAACTGGAAATATTTTCATTGCTTTTTGCTAAACCACAGGCCCCCAATACTCATCAAAATTCACCCTCTGATTCCATTTTTTTCTTCTCTCTTAAGATTATATTTTTAATAACCAAAAAAAAAAAAAAAAAAGAGAGAAAAGAAGAATAAAAAAAAGACTTGTCCAATTGATTCCTATTACTAAGCTATACCATTGAGAGCTTGTTTCCTGAAGGTTCTGTTTTAATTTCATATAAATATAACAGTGCATGTAGTTGTCTGGGTTTCAGTTTACTAAGATATATGAGTTGTACTTGTGGTGGAATGTCAAGTTATGGGTTTTTTTTTACCCTGGTTATGTGCATGATTTGTTTAAAGCTTTACTTTAGAAATTTTTTTAATGCTTATGGTTGTTTAGAAGTTGCACCCTTGGTTGCAGGCAGATAATTATGAGAAAGTAATTTCTCATAAGAAGCCAAACAACATACTGGGGCTATCCCATGGGTTTCTTCTTGGACATATACAGTTACTAGGGCTTGATTTCCCCAAGAACATCAGTGTCATTGTATATGCTCTAAAGGGATGGGCCCATCTGTGAGGAGACTCTATGTGCAAGGCAAAGAGATAAATGGTGGTGATCTTTTTAGAAAATTTCGTAGTTGTTAGGTTGGAAAATGTCGGGTCAAATGTCAGGAAGAGAAAAGGGGAGGTAAATTAAAAAAAAAAAACACTTTACACAGTGTTTTAAAAATGCTATAAAAAGTCCACTTTTTGTAGTGTTTTAAAAAAGCTACATAAAGTACTTTACACAGCATTTAAACAATGCTGTAAAAAGTTAATTTTTGTAGCATTTTTAAAACGTTGTCTAAGGTTTACTTTATACAGCATTTTTAAAGTGCTGTGTAAATCACTTTATGCAGTGTTTACAAAACACTGTATAAAGTCTATAGCTTTTCACAATGCACCTCTGAACAACGCTTGAAAATGCTGCATACCATTACTTGCAGCATTTTTGAAATGCTACAAAAACATTTTTTTGTTGTAGTGACCTCTATGATTCTTCCAAGGAAGATACTATAGGAAGCTTTATGAAAATCTAGGCCATGGCTAAGTAAACTTACTAGTGTTTGAGCAATAAAGTTTGCATCCTTATATTTATATCAATAAAAATCAAAGAGTTCATCTTCTTTTCCCTTCTTCTTCTATACTTCTTTACAATACAAGTCAAGAAGCTTAAAGTTAATCAGATGTTAGCTGTATTAAATGGCTATAATTAACAATTCCATTAAACTTGGAGTATTAGTCTCCCTCATAAAATAATAAACTAGTCTCTAAAATGACTAGGTAATTTCTTTAATGAATTTCGTCTGATACACAGCTCAAAATTTGGTGTTACAAATTTTTGGTACACCTAGTAGAACAATACTTTCCTCTCATCTCTCTTTAAGTTCCATTGTATTAATTAGTGTTTTCTTCTCTTATAGGTACCTCAATGGAGTTGCAATAATAAAACCCTCTACCGGTTCACCATGAAGACATGCAACCACATAAAAAATGTGGGTTGAGGGTTTAGTTTGCCCATCACCATCTGTTCATATGGTTGAGGCTTTAGTCTCCCAAAAATCACTAACGGCTGAGGCTTCGGTCTCTCAAAAATTGTTTGCGGTTGAGGCTCTAGTCTCCCAACAAAGGGTTGAGTCTTTGATCTCCTTAAGCTCACTAGGAGTTGAGGCGTTGGTCTCCCCCCCTTGCGGTAGTAGCATTGTCTATCTTTGTTAAAGACGACAAGTTTATGAAGAACAAAAGGGGTTATACTCCCTAAATTACTTTGAACAACTTAAGAAAACAATGAATACCTAAGTCTGAGCTAAACTCCACACAAAGGCCATTGAAATCTTAGAAAAGATGCAAATTGCCGACTCTGGTAAAGTCCTAGATTTCCATTCACCATAGCAAAATTACGTGAATGAAAATATTTATGCACATTCTCCAGGGCTAGAACCCACGAACGAAATTAAGAAACGTGATTCACGGAAAAATACTCGTCATCACAGATAACTCCACACACGGAGAAAGGAAAAGTCTTGGGCGTCTAATTCTGAAACTGATCTTCAGCTACTTGACTCTACTCATCAAAAGTAAACATAAGTCAATGACTTGGATTGGCCCACATATTCTTTGCTACAAACATTCCCCATGAATGATCATGGAGTTTCTCATTCATGCAAATATGTGCACTCATAAAAACGACGACATTTATGCGATATCAATGTGGTGAATGAGAAAGTGGATTCCACATTCACGCATAATAAATACAACAAAATGTCTCATTCATGCACATTTGTAGGCGTAAGTGAAAATCCCCATTCACCGCCAGAAAGCTAGAATCTAACTATAGTACATATTACTCTCACATGAGTTCCCATTATGCTGAAGGGCCAAACAAAAGAACATATTGCCAACTAGAATGAGGTAGTTAGGCCACTTGGACCTAAAAAAGGCTCATTCAATTAAAAGAATAAATCTAATTCAAGGACCGCTGGGGGCCATTCTTTGCTAAAAGAATTGTAATTGGGCAATGTGGCCACCCAAATCCGGCATGTGCATTACAATCAGTAGCACAATCAGGCAAGGGTAGAGTTTAGGAACTCGATGTTGCTAGCTTGGTTCGAACTACTCAGAGGCCTAGAAGAAAGAAAATCATCAAAAAGAAGGAAGGTATTATCCCCTGAGCTAAAAGAAAAGATCCAGAATGTGTAAGTTCTCCTACATACAACCAGAGGAGGGGGTATGCAAATTAATGCAACTCCACAATAGGCATATCCACAAGTGGCCGACACTTCCTTGCCTTCCTATGCTAGAGGTAGTTCGGGTAATGCACCTTATGCTGGTAAGGGAAAAATGTTTGGGCCTATTCATAATTCTCAAGCAGCGGTAATGTTCACAGGGGCAAAGAAAGATGCCCCTCCCAACACCCCAAGTCCTTCTGGGTCACAACCACGAGCTTTAAACTCCACCAACATGATGACTAGAAGTCAATTGGCAGCAAGTGTCAGGACACCTAGAACACCCTCAAGAGGGCTACCAACTACTAGAAGGGCCCTGACAGCCTCCCCCATCATGTTCTACCATGGGGATAGTTCTCACATTATACTTAGGACTGCCGCAATAGTCGACGTCACCTCCACCTTAGAAGGGCCTAAAGCGATAATAGTAGGATCAAGAGGAGGACAAGATCAACTAATAGACCCCATAACATCCATAGAAAATGTAGACTTAAGGGAGTACCGCTCTGACTCTCAAGGTGAACACACTACAACTGTAGAATGGCGAGCCTAAGTAGAAAGCCAAGATCAACGCTTAGCTGCTCAAGACATCATAATAACCGAGTTAAAAGCCATGACTGAGCAACTCACACTCAGAAGACAGGGCACAGCCCCACTAAATCATAATCCTATAGCAACAAAATCAGCAAGGTCGGATATTGTTAGCCAGACACAAGGGGATACTCCCATTACACACCATAGTATGTCTTTGCCACTTTGCTAGGAGCTAGCCCAGCTGCGAGTGTTGCACCTAACGTATTTGTTCCACAAGGGCCGTTCACACAAGGTTTCCTACAAGGTCCACACTCAAAAAGACCTCATTAATCTACTCCTCCCTAGACATATGGTGACAATGCATATGCACAGCACAACCTCACTTTATGCCATAGGGATCGTATGTGCATCTAGCTGCACCCATGATGAACCCTAATTATATGCGGGCAATGATGATTGAAATGCTCAATGAATATAAAGAGTAGGAAACTGTAAGCACATATAACATTGGGAAACCTTATCCTCTACATGTGGATGCGACACCTTTCCCACCAAAATTTGTCAAACCTCATTTGAACACATTTAATGGGATGACATGTCCTAAGCAACATATTGCTCACTTCAAATCCCGATGTGAAGCCATTGCCTAACACGGTGACTTGTTGTTAAAGTTGTTGATCCAATCTCTAGATGGGGCTGCTTTTATATGGTATTCAAATTTGAAACTCTATTCCATTCTAGATTGGTATTTGATTGAATGAGCATTTGTATATCAGTTTCACCACACTTATAGGCCTGTGAAACTATATGAATTGCTCACTAAAAGATAGTGAGACAATGAGTCAATGGTGGACTTTATTAATAGGTGAAAGAATATGTCTTATGCTTGTGAGAATGCACCTCCTCTTAAAACACTCCTTGAGATGTGTCTACAAAATATCTCCTTCGAGCTCTCCCTTCACTTGACGGTGCAGAAGTACTTCAGGTTTGATGACCTAATATCCAAAGCATTTGCTCTAGAAAAAAGATTGCTAAATCACAAATAATCTGCTATGGTGGGTACTAGAAAGCCACCCACTAAGTTAAAAGTCAAATATATTGCGGAGATAACTAAGTAAACAGAATAAGAAGCCCCTCCTAGAAGGCCAAGTATGGATCTAGCACTGCAAAGCATACCTTTTTGGGGCCACTTGATTGAAATGTTCATCTATGAATTTATGAGGCCAGGTAGGGAGCCTTACAACCCTTGGAATACGGACCCCCTGAGGTAGCCTCCTCAACAACCGACATATGAAGAATTTGAGGGTGTCCCTGATCAAATCATTACTCAACTGTTAGATTCCCGATGGTTCGGCAAAACAAGGCAACATATCAGACATGAGGTGCATCCTACCTAATTTCCAAAAGAATACCAGCTCTGTCCACTCACATTATATACCTGGGACGGGGATCCCCATTTTCATACCAGCCATTTTCTACAAGAAACCGGTTTACTAGCCACCGCACATGATTTACTGGTATAACTTTCTCGGCCTTCCTGGACTCACAAGCTTTTAATTGGTACTTGACTTTACCATCCTGCCATGTCTCTTCATAGCCAATGCTTGTTGATCACTTTTATCGTCGACAAAGGACATATAGGCATGATCTTCGATACATACAAAGTGTGGTGTAGTTTTTGCCTCAGGATTAATGGGATGTCAACATGCATGCTAGTGAATCCTCGACCTCGGCTGATGAAGATAATGATGCCCCAAATCTATGGCAAGCCATGCATCATGATTTATCTTTGCATGGTATGCACACCCTTGGTCACTAACTCGGATGACTTTAGTGATGATGATGATTTTAGTTTTGCCACTACATCTCAAGATTTCTCTAAGGATGAAATGTCTACTCATCTATAAATAGAGGCTTGCAATGTTACTAAACTCAAAATTACTACCCCGGTAGAAGGATGTCAGCCACACTCCCGATACGTTAATCAAGTCAAACTATGATATAGGAAACAAATCCAGTCACGGGGACCCATAGCCAATCGACAAGATGATGCAATGAAAAAGATAGCTATGGAAGCTGAACATAGCAAGACTATTAAGAAGATGGATGATCTCATTCCATACAATGTCATGTCACATCTCAAGAAGATCTCATCATTATTAATTATCTATGATGCTCTTCGTATGTTGCCAGAGCTTAGAGCCTCTATGGCCTATGCACTGACTCACCAGTTGAGTTCGCGAAAAATAATGAGGTTTCTATGGCTTCTTGGAAGACAACAACAAGAGAAGGATTATGCATGCCTACAGTCACTTTTGAAGACAATGATCGGTATTCCAATGATCCTCACCATAATAGACCATTATTCATTACAAGTGCTATTGACAATCAACCTGTGTCTAGGGTAATGATTGATGGCGGTTTAGTAGTTAACATACTTCCACCCAAAACTCTAGACAACCTAGGAGTGGATCCATTGCAGCTCAGACCCAGTACACTTGTCATCCAGGGGTTCAACGAGCAACACCCTCTCAGCTCTATCAGGCTAAGGACAAAGTTCAGCCATATAGAGGATTGAACATCTTTTTATGTAATTGACACAAACACTACTTACAAGGGCCTCATTAGTCGACCATGGATGCATAAATTTCAGGTGGTTCCCTCCATATACCACTAGTGCATCAAGTACCCCTAGCAAGATATATAAGGCACCATAATAGCTGATAATAATCCCTTCCAGACATCAGATGCTTATTTTGGTGATGCCACATACTATCAAAAGATTGATCCCCGAGAAGCGGCACGAAATACTCCAGGGAATGACATTTATAGTAATGTCAATCCTTAAAAGCTTAAAGTACGGCATGCCATTAAAGCAATCAAGGACAAACCCACGTTGCTACTAAATTTAATAGTGAATTTTGTCCTCCCATTGGGATGTTTCTCAGCATCATGGGTTGATCCTTATCGATCACCATCATTTTCCTCCCCAAAGATCCTATCCTATTAAAGGATCACTCAGGTCTCGTATCAGAAAGAGAACTCAAAGATCTAGATAGTTTTTTGCCACACATGAAATTGGCTCCCCAATTACTCCAGAGTTTCGGCTTTGATCAACAAGGAAAATAGAAGAACTCTTATAAGGGCAAGGAAGTTCTAAATCAATAGATTGAAAGCTTAGTCCTTCATTCCAAGAACAAAGATGATACAAGAGGATTGGGTATGAGGCCCACCAAATTAAAAGTTTACTTCTATGCTATAACAGTGTACTAGATTGACTTACTAGAGGATGCTTCCTTTGAATGCTTATTTATGGAGACATAATCTTTATCTTCTGAAGATTTAATTATGGGGCTCCTGATGCCCGGTCCTCTAGAACTTGAAGATGGAGGCCAAGCAATGGTCGATGACCTAATCAAAGTGAACCTAGGATTTGAAGAAGTCTTTAGTCACACTTTCATTAGTGCACGCCTTTCCTTAGAAGAACGAACACAGTATCTCAAATTTCTTTCAAAGAACCAAGACATGTTTGCTTGGAATTATTCTGAGATGCCAGGATTGGACCCCAACATGGTAGTTCACCACCTCGCCATTGACCCATCTTAACGACCAATTAAGCAACACCCTCGTAAGGCCAAACATGATATTGCCGATAAAATAGAAGGAGAAGTGGAAAAGCTGCTTAGAGCCAGATTCATTCATAGGGTTAGATACCCGAAATGGCTCACAAATGTCGTGCTTGTACAGAAAAAGAATGGTCAGATAAGGGTGTGTATCAACTATAGGGACCTTAATAGTGCGTGTCCGAAGGATGACTTTCCACTACCGCTCACAGAATTGCTGATAAATGCTACTACAGGGTAGGAAGCTCTCTCTTTTATGGACAACTATTCAGGATATAATCAGATCCAAATAGCTTCAAAGGATAAAGAGGCTATTACATTTCATACGCCGACTATAATATTCTGCTACAGAGTCATGCCTTTTAGTCTAAAGAATGTCGGTGCTACTTACTAAAGAGCAATGACCTATATATTTGAGGACCTGCCACATGATGCGATTGAATGCTATATCAATGATTTGGTCATAAAGACAAAACTCAGACAGCACCACATTATTGATTTGGACCGGGTCTTTCAATGGCTTCGTCGCTATATCTAAAAATGAATTCTCTCAAATGTGCTTTTGGTGTATCTTCAGAAAAATTTCTATGATTTATTGTTCAATATAGGGGTATCGAAATAGATCCTAAGAAAATTACCGCCATAGTCGAAATGACAATACCACAAAATATCTTTAAACTCAAGAAGCTGTAAGACAGAATTGCATACTGTGGACATTGGGGTTTGGGGGGTTCAGATTCCCCTGCCCATCTATGGTTTTTGAGCTCACTCTTTAGTGTGTGATGCCTATGCGTGAAAGGTTGCTAACCCTTCTATAGGCAGGTTAGGCTTTTCTGGGAGTCACTACCAACTTGGGGTTAACCAATGGAGTTGAACATCAGTTCTCCTCTACGGGGAAGATGAGAAGTTTAGACCTGAAGGTCTAGGGGTTTTAACTCCTAATACTGGTCTACTTTCTTGATATAAAGGGTAAGTTGTTTAGTTGCATTTGGGGAAGGTCTTAGGCACCTCAAATACTTACCTTTATAGGGTGGCTTATCTCATTCATACATGTTTTGAATTATGCTAAAGTCCGTGCTTATTAAATGTAAAGTTATTGGTCTAGACCACCCTCGTGGTGTGATCATTGCAGTTACACCTGAGATATAGTCTCAAGCTGCCTACATACTCAATCTTATATGGTTCAGTGTGTTCCTAGGGTTTTGTCGAGATCAAATTGCATGTAGTTCTAGGGGTTTATTGTGTGTGCCAATCTTAGTAGTCAAGTACATTTGACTGTGAGAGTGATTCAAGGTAGAGTCATTTTAGATTATTTGTATACTCACATAGTACTCCGCACTACTATAAAATGTGAACAAGTTAGTGAAATAGGGGTCATGACTATGTTATACCAATGTGCATGCTTTTAAGAATCTAGTTGGACTATGGTCAAGTCCTAGGGTCTTTGTGTTGCGAACCACTACTACATGACCCTAAGGTAAGGTGAAGGCCATAAAATGTTAGGACAAGTTGAAAAGTAGTAATTGGGTAGGTTGACTTGACCTGATCGCACTTACGTAGCAGCCACGACCTAGGCGTTGTCTCCTAGGTAAAGTTTGGGTATCAGATACATTTGGAAATCACAAGCATATAGTCAACCTTACTATGATTGTTGGGAATCTGAAAAAGGCATTTGCAATGAAGGAATTCTTAGATTATATCTATGGAATGGAATGGTTTGCAAATAAAGTAATTTAAGGAATGAGATTTAAGCTATGAATAAAGTGGGTTTCATTTGTCTTTCACAGGCTTAAAGCCTAAATTTCACTCTGATGCCTGAATTTTCAATGCCTAAATTTAATTCAAAGGAAATTTAGGCATTAGTTGCTAGAAGCCAATAACTGATCTAAAATTTTGAGCCCCTTGTGTGGAACCCAGAAGGGTAGAAAGTTATAGGTAGGAGTGGGCCCCTTCTGTGGTCTATGGCCTTTTCCCTAGGTCCAAGATAAAAAGCTAAACATTTAAGAACATAGTGATTTTTAACATAGGCCTGACGCTTGAAATTCCTCTCAATGCCTAAATAAAAATTCACGCGTTGCAATGAAAACAGGGCCTATAGAGGTGTGTAAGCAAATGGATGAATTCCAAGATGTTATTTACCTGTGTATAGGCTTTAGAGAAAGTTAAGGTTCACTGGGGTGGGTCTCAGATCCCAACGCTTGAATTTCTCCAACGCCTATATTTACTTTCAACTCCTGAATTTTAATAGATTAAAATTCAGGCGTTAGTTTTAGAACAGTCTTCACTCCGGAAGGCATATCTCTCTCCACAAAATTATAAATTGAGCGTAGTCGGTCAATTTGAAACGTTGAGAGAAAGATCTTTTTAACCATATATAATGAGCTTTTGTTTGTCTAATGCTTGATTGTGAAATTGACGCTTGAATTTGCTGTCAACGCTTGAATTTTAATAGATTAAAATTCAGGCATTAGGTTTGGATAGTTTATAATTTGGAGGGCATATCTCTCACCACAAAATTCTAAATTGCTCGTGGCCAGTTAATTTGGAAAGCTGAGAGACAGATCTTTCCATCCATATATGATAAGCCTATGTTTTGGTCATTTGGACCCCTTAAAGACATTGAAAAATCCTAAAATTTTTACCATATGTAGGCATATAATAGGGTAATAACATATAAAAAAATTGGCTAAAGATACAGTCTACAAAATTCTATAAAAAGTCCATAATAAATCAGCTGAATTAGGTCACAAAAGACCGAGATTTTAGGGTCTGTTTGGGGGGCCATCTCGAGGCTTTCTATAGATCCTAAAATCACAAAATTAAATCTACTATCTAGTATACATGTCTAGTATAATATACTCAAATTTGAGCTCTAGCAGATTTATAAAAAATTCACAAAAAATTCTACACTAAGGCATGCTTAGAAATGAAAGGATGTAGAGGTTGTTAAGCCTCTACTGTGTAACCCGAATTGAAGCAATGATTTAGAATAAATTTGAGTAATATAAAAGCATGTGAGGGGTGTTAAATGAAGTAAAGAAACTACTTTAAGCATGAGGTGAGGCTTACCTTACTTTGCCAAGGGTTGGGGTTAGGGCTTGAGCACCTTTCCTTCTACCTTTCTTCCTCCCTTTTTCCTTTTTTCTCTTCAAAGAGCCATCCTCTTGAGCACGGATTTGGGGGTATTTATAGCCTCCAAAGGGTTGAGACAAGGGCCAAGATTGAGTCATGAGCTTATTGAGGTGGAGGGCTAGGCTTAGGTAAGAGGGTGTTGAGGTGGAAGGGGGTTTTGAAGTGAAAGGGAGGTTTTGTGTTAACCTCACTTAGATTGGTGACATGACACAAATAGGAAACAAGTGTAGTGCCATGTCACCCACATGGGCTCTTGTGATTGGTTGGGTGGTTGTAGTCCATGGTTTGGTAAAGGGTGGTTTGAGGGGGGCATCATGGGGATTCTCATCTAAAGGTGAGGGCATTTGGGTCTTTTGTAAGTGTGAATGCATTTAATGAAAGTAATGAACTAAAATCCAAAAGGGATGAGCTCATTAACCCTAAAATACATTGGTTTTCCTCCATTACCTATCTAGCTTGCTTTATGGGTTCTTGTGCTTAGAAATATGTGAACTTAATGTATGTTTTTGAAGTCCTAAACATTTTGGTCGCAATGGATCAGCCAAAACCGAATTACAATAAGGGCAAGGGGTAAAATTAGGGGTTTATTGGCCTTAAAATGCTCTCAGAAAATATTAGAGGGGCAAAATGGTAAAGTTGATCCTAAATCTTAAGATGAGAGATGGCCCTTGGTCCAGGTGAGCCATAGCCTTTGACTGTGTTGAACTACAATACATGAATAGAAAACTAGGTCAAAAACCCTTTTTTGGGCAGTTGGAGAACTTTGGGCTGGAGATGCTGCTGGTTTTTCTATAGATTTCTGTCATATACCATATTTAGGGGATTTGGAGTTTAGGGGGTCTCAGGGCTACAGGACCTGACAGACTGAATATCAGATTCTTAGGCAGTTATCGAGAGATTTTTGCAGCAGGATCACTTAGAGAGATTGAGTTTCTGTAGCTACTTGAAGGCTGGTAGAATTTGTTTGTTGGACATTCTCTGATACTAGAGTTTGTGAAATGATCTTTTGAGGGCAGGGGTAAAACTAAGAGAATGGGCTTGACCTTGTTGCATTCTGAGTTCGGGAGAATTTGTAAGGGCATTTTATGAGCCAAATACAGACGGAAAGTATTCTTTCTTAGCTTAAGCAGAAATGATGGCTTGGGCCCCAGGGTTTCTACAATTTAGTGTGAATATGATAGTCTTGAGGCTCTGAATTTATAGTGGGGTGGCTACTAATTAATTGAATTTTTGATTTTAGATGAACTCTTAAGAGTCGGTCGAGCACCTGATTTTTAGACATGATTTGTTGCACTTTCTGGAGTATTTGAGGGAATTTGAGTAGATAGGTTTTGTGAAAGTTTGCACTCAGATAGTTTTTTGAAGGCCTTACAATTCTAGAGAGATGTACACCGACTGATCCTGATTTGGGGGTTTGGAGAACATTCTGGCTCCATATGAGTAAAATGCAACTAAACAACTTTTTGACCTCTTGGGGAAGATTTTAGATTTCATAGAGGTTCGAGATTTTGAAATCCTTTTCTCAGACTTAAAGAATTGAAGCTAGGGTCAAGGCTGAGATATAGCGATCGACCTTTCTGGATTCGAAGATTGGATGAATCTCTAAGAGCTTTTACAAGGGCCATTTCTTGGTTAAGGTCATCATAAGTTGAGATTTTGGTTGTTGCCGTTCTCAAGTAATATTTACTCTGTGATGAGTTTTTCAAAATTGGGAGACTTAGGGATGCATAGGATCTAAAATTACACCATTCTGATAATGGGAGAAGCTTTGGTGATCCTTTGAGGGTGGGTCCAGGCGTAAATTCTTGGACGTGAAGAGGGTACTGCGGGTTAAAAAAAGTGAAAATGAGGATTCTTCACCTGTAGAGTCTGAAGAACATTCTAGCTCTATATCACCTATGGTGCTTTGTTGAGGGAAGACTTACAGAGGCGGGAAAACTTATAAATAACATGGATAGAGCTCCTAAATGTGGACCCTCAAAGTCCTGTTGATGCTTTTATGCAAGATTAGGGTTTGACCTGAAATGGTGTATTTAGACTGTAATGAGGTGTTTTGACTGATTCATTCACGACTAAAATATCCGGAGAGACTTCTCAGGGAATACCTAACCTCCTAGAGTCTAGGTTTTCTCTTCCTAAACCAAGGATGCTTAGGGTCTTGATACCTAAATGCTGTTATGTTGTCCTTATGCCATCAAATGACCTAAGTCAAAATTTGGGTGCTGACAGATGTCCTCCTTTGGTATGTGTGTTGTGCCACATATAGCAAAGGAGGAAGTGCCATAATTTTGACGTAGGCGAGATGGTACTTCTTCTTTACATGTAACTTATGGATATTGGGTGGGTTGTTTTGAAAATGCGGAACAGTTTTAGCTAAGAAAAATAATTGTGTGTTGAAACTTGTCCTTGACTTGTAGGTTAAGGTTTTGGAAAATGTTTTCTTTTTGAAATGTCTTCTTGAACTAAGAGTCAACTTTTTTGGTGTTTTGCAAAGAAATTTGGAGGTATCCTATTTAGAAATGAGTATCAACCAATAGAGAGGGGCTCTTATTTTGAAAAGATAGGCTATTCTTGGGTATTTTTGTAATATAGGGCAGTTTTGGTTAAGAAAATATGATGGGCTAAAGTTTATCCCTGACTTTGGAGATCAAGGTTTTGAAACATGTTTGCTTTTTGAAATTCTTTCTCGAATTGAGAGTGAACTTTTTAGGTGTTTTACAAATTCCTTTAAGATTATCCTAGTTCAAAATGGGTGTTAACCGTTAGAGAAACTCTTTTTGTTTTGGAAATGATGGGCTATCCTTGAGTTATATGCAAGCAATTAGTACTTTCAATAACTTCTTGGGTGTTACTATTAGCATATGTATTGGATCGGGAGACATGTAAGTCATTGACATAGGGTGCAATTGCTTGAAAACATTGCGGAAAACCAACCATGCAAAAGCTATAAACCATGCAAGAATCTAAAGCCTAAGAATTAGACAAAGCTAGTAGAATACCACACATTGTATGAAAATTGTCAAACATATAGTTGCTTTGGAAATTGTTGAGTATGTCTTGTGTTCAGTTGAATTGATTATCATGTTATGAATGTAGATAACTTATGCATAAAGATGTTGGATGAAAACAGTGAATTATTAGTGATGTTAGCTGTTGGCTAAATGTCACTTTGCCTCCCTTTTAATGATTTTGTACCAGATTATGCTTGAAAACAATGTGTTTTGATTATCGCGATCTTGAAAGACCAATGACTGACTCTTTAGAGATTGCTTATGATTGTTCTTGAGTGTTTTAATGGGACTCACAGAGGGATGTTAGTGAAGCTCTCCCTAAAAAATCTATGGAAAAAATATGTAATCATGATTGAACACTGCTCGATTTTACATCAGTCATGATATATAACCGGATTATTCTACGACATTGCCCCCATCCCACTTAGGTGAATGTCATATTTTACGGAACTCACAGAGAGATTTTTGGAGCTCTCTCTAGAAAATCTATGGGACCTTGGAGGGTCAATGCTGCGCATCCATAAAGCGATGGTTACATAGACTATGGTTTGCTCCATAACAATATTTTCATCCCACTTAAACATTGTCAAGGCGGGGGACATGCAAGGAAGAATTTATATGACTCTCTTCGAAAGCCGGGGTGGGATCCCATAGGATCGGGTGTTATGCCTTGTGTAAGCACCCAAATTTTGTCTTGAGTCATGTGATGGTATCAGGTCAGTATAACAGTTATTAAAAGGTAGAACTTTGAACACCCTCAGCTTAGGAAGAGCCAACCTGAACCCTAGAAG
>JAOXJP010078630.1:0-29120 GCA_025762735.1 Platanus orientalis
TATAAGAGACAGTAAATAAGCAAAGAATATAAATAAAATGATCAAAACCTAGTTATATTTTTTAATTCTTTCCGTAAGTTAACATGAGCTAGATTTTTCATTCATTGGTGTATTGGTAATTTATAAATTAACATAGGGTATTTTGAGTTCTTTGTGTGTTAAAAACTCCTCAATTGCTTGAGCGACAAAGGAATTTTAGTTATTGAAATAGACTTGAAGCATAGCTAACATGAGTTAGATTTTCAATGGCATTTTGGTTAATTCATAAAATAACAGAGGTCATTTTGGGTATTTTGTGTTTAAAAATTCCTTATAGTTGCTTGAGGGAGGAGGGCAATTCAGTCATTTGAATAATCTTGAATCATAGTTAACATGAGCTAGATTTTCCACTCAAGGGCATTTTGATCAATTAATAAAATAATAGAGGGCATTTTGGGTATTGTGTGCTTAAAAACTCCTCACACTTGCTTGGAGAGGGTATTTGAGTCATTTGAATAGACCTAAAGCATAGCTAACATAAGCTAGATTTTCCAAATAGGGGCATTTTTGCCAGTTAATAAAATAATAGAAGGCATTTTGAATACTTCATGTGCTAAAAAACTTCTCATTGTTGCTTAAGGGAGAAGAACAATTTAGTCATTGAATAAACCTGAAGCATAGCTAACATGAGCTAGATTTTACATTCAAGGATATTTTGGTCAATTAATAAAATAATAGAGGGCATTTTGGGTATTGTGTGCTTAAAAACTCCTCAAAATTTCTTGGAAAGGGTATTTGAATCATTTGAATAGACTTGAAACATAGCCGAAATAAGCTAGATTTTCCACTTAGGAGCATTTTAATCAGTTAATAAAATAATAGAAGGCATTTTGAATACTTTATGTGCTAAAGAACTCCTCATAGTTGCTTAAGGGAGGATAACATTTTAGTCATCGAATAAACTTGAAGCATTGCTAACATGAGCTAGATTTTCTATTCAGGGGCATCTTGCTCAATTAATAAAATAATAGAAGACATTTTGGGTACTTTGTGTATTAAAAAAACTCTTCATAGTTGTTTGAGGGAGGAGGGCATTTTAATCATTTGAATAAATCCAAAGCATTGGTGATGGTATTTTGGTTACACGTCATTTCATAAAAAGGAATTCGAAATAATAGCTTATGGGTTGTTATTTCAAATCCGTTGATTTGGGGTTTCCGTTCCACATTCTAATTCCGTGGGGATTTGACCTAATTCCATTTCCGTAATTTAAAATCTATTCCAAAAGATGGATATGGATTTAGAAACCCCAATTCCATTTCCACTCTTCCAGTTCCCCAAATCCAAACGCACCCTAAAGTCATTTAAAAGACGATTCTAACCCCACAAAATTTCACCAAATTAAGAAGAGCCTAGTCCTTAGTCCTTTTCAGGTTCTATATAATTCATTAGCTTAGTTCTCTATTTTTGCCGCCTTTCCCCCCTCCCTCCTAATATAAAGAGAACCTATCCTCAATTATTTTGATTCCCTACGATATGTTGAGGACCGTTATAAAAAAGAGAGTGGGGAATCTCATTTTAATTTGATGTCTCTTACATTATTCCATTACTAATGTTATTAACATGTCTAGCATACTCTAATCTCTGTTTTTTCTCTTTTTTATTAATATGCTTTTGGTGGGTCCATAATAACCATTACCAGAGAAGGGCTGTAGCACAATTGAGGATGCTCTTGACTTCAATCTCATAATCAATATTTATATATACTCCACTCCTCCTTTTAGATTTGTTTATTTTCACTTTCAGGACCTCCTGGGAAGTCATTGTGTTGCAGCCCTTTAATAATGGTTATGGACCCAGGGAGGGGGAGAGAGAGAGAGAGAGAGAGTAGGCAACACCTTCATTGGAGATAAAACATCTTCCATTTTCCATTGATTTTTAAGATTCTTACTCATTGAATCAATTTGCTTTATTTTTAGGCTAATTAAAGCTGCTAAAACTTAACATAGGTTTTCTTTTCTTTCTTTCTTTTTTCATTTTTCCTTCCTTCCCATCTTTCCTTTGTTTTTCTAAATGGGTGGCCACTCATCCTCCTAAAGATGGGTGGTGACAACTCCAGCTTAATTAGTGGACGGTCTAAGGCTGGTTCAATAGCTTTGGTGACTCTAATGAAGTTAGCGGGTTTAAGGCTAAACATAAATCCTATCAACCCTAATCGTTGGTCTTCCCATTTGTGACAAAATGATCACTAAGTATTATTCTACCTTTCTCCAAGTTTTTCCAGCCACCAATATTTTCTCCTAAATTAATTGGCAGTTTTCTTAGCAAATTATGGTGTTGATACCTTCTTATGTGTCATATGGTATTTTAGAACTGTTTTCTCTTTATGCAAAATTTGTGGTATGATATGTATGCATTTTTGGCATTCCGTGCTCAGTATCTCTTTTGTACGCTTTCTCTCTACCTTGCACAGCCACACCTGCACCTGTCTTAAGAGGTGATTGAATAGGCACATTATGGCTGTGGAGTGTGGACCGGTGTTCCCCTGCATTGTTTGTTTATGAAGTCTGACAAATAAACCCATATGGTTGCATATTTCTCACCATTTCATGTAATTTTAGGTGTACCGATATATACGAGATTAACACATAAGTCTTAGGCGTAGTGATATGTATGAGTTTAGCACAAACCGAAACTGGTATTATGTAAAACCCTAGTAACTTTCTAAGAATTTCTAGGGTCTCTTTTTGAGTGATTTTTATGGGCAAGTTTGATATAAAAACACTCTTAGTAATTTGATTCTCTATACTTTATTTTCTAAGGGTCGTCTGAGTAATGCTGTGTTATACCTTTGCGATTGTGTCTGATGACACCGACCTCTGTAGGCCTGCCGCATTGATTGACCCAAGATGTGTGTCTTTGGTGTCTCTTTTTGGATACCTATTTTTTCAACTGAGCACTTTTTTGGGCCTTTTTAACCCCCAATGCAACACTTGTTAGCTTATAATTCACCATAGACACTAGAGACTTTTTTTTATCACAGAACATTTGTTTGGGTCCTTTAAAGTGCTCAATGATTCCTTTGTGAATTTAACCCTCAAAACCAACTTAATTTGTGGAGAAACATCTAACAAGCTAGGGTAGTCCTGCTCTACGGGTGGATGTCTAAGCTTGTTGGTTTTTAGGTGGTGGTAGAGAAGGGTTCTTGACTTCTTTCTCAGTTGAGGTTCATCTTATTTTTGGTCCAAAGTCTAGGTCCATTTTGCTTAATTGTCTGTAGACATTAAATGCATCTAAATCTTAGTTATATTGAGAACTACTTCTTTTGTAACCCCTTGCATTCAACTTCAAAACCCTAATGTTTTCAGATTTAATCTTCACTTGAACTCAGGTTAAGCTCATTTTTTGTTATTAGTTCCTTGAAAATGTCTTGTTTCTTCTAGAATTTGGTTAGAATTCTCTTTTAATTCTTTTATGAGGTGCCATTCTCAGGTGCCACCATTTTCATAGTCTTCCTTCCCATGCAATGCCCATCAGTATCATAGGATACTCATTAGAATGCTCTCATTGATTAAGCTTAAGCCTTTAGCTCATCTGGATTGCTCTTATCCCGTTATCCGTCCTTAGGTCCATCTTCTTGAAGCCATCAGAGTGCAACTATAAGTCTTTCTTTGGGAAGCTTTTAACCCATATGGAACTCAGTCAGCTTGTACCAATTGATTCCCTTTTCAACCTTCTTTTTCGAAGTTTGAAACATCTCGATCTATTTGAAATATTGGAGTGAAGTCCAGTAGAATAGGCTATTTTTCAATGTGATCTAGCAAAAGGTTGTTCTTTGGAGACTGTTATCAAAATTAGATACTTCACTTCATTGGAATATGGTATCATTCATGCAGATTTCCAAGTGGCCAAAGGAGATTTGAGGGTTCCATCTCTTATGTTGGGATTCGATTCCTTATTGGGAGATTACTTTTAGTTATGACTTTAATCGTCTTAAAGCTTTTGTATCTTCCCCACCCTCATCTTCTTTCTAGAGCAATTTCATAGTCATTTCATAAAAAGTAAAGTGGATGGTCATATTTCATGGTGTCTGTGTTTGCTTAGACACTTAGATATTCTTATACGTCAGGTGATTGTAGGCAGAGTATTTATGTATTAATATCTGATCAAGTGAAGCCGATTCTCTAGCAAATGAACTCAAGAACTTAATTTCTGAGGGTGTTGTTGGAGGATTCTGCAGGGTAGCAAGGATGCGGGTGTAGTAGCATCCAGTAGCGCTTGAGCAATAATAATCAAGTTAATGTAAATGTATTGCGTGGTGGGCCATTTGTACTGTATGGTATCAGTGTAGTGTCATCTTCGGTTTCAAGGGAGGATCATCATATCTATAAAGCTCTTTCCCGGTTTTATGCCGACTTTGCATTTTTCTTTTAGCTATTTACTTTGTCTTTCATTAATTAGAATTCATTTTAAACCATTCTTGATCACAAAGTGCTAATTATAGTGAAAATTTTAACTTCCTGGCTTACTTGGTTGATGCTTAAAGTTTAAGAAAGAGGATAAAGAGTAAAGCTCATGAAATGGTGAAGGCAACACATCTACGTAAATGTTTTTCCAATATATATCAAAACAACTGGTGCTGATGTGAAGGGCCCTCCTTGCTTTCTTATATATGTTTCTCCCACACATGTTAGGCCCTCTTCGTTTTCTTATACATGTTTCTACCACGCATCTTTCTTTGCCTCTTTGTATTCTAAACTTCTTTTTCCTAAAATCTCGGTCAACCCTTCATTCACTGCACTTGATTTCGTTTTTAACAAGAGAAAGAAAATAATATATTAATTATTAAAGGAACAGTCATTAATACTACGTTATATATTCCTAATTAATACTCACTCGATTATGAAAGAAAATATTATTAATATTACGGTTACTTGATTTTCATTTCAGCAAGTGAATGAAGTAATACTTAATCACATTCACTAAATCAGTTTCAACTTTGAAGTAATAAAACAGTTAAGAAAACACATCAAGTAGACACTTTTTTTATCACATTACTGATGATGAAGAATGATCCTTACCCAACAACATAGAACCCAAATCCGCCAAGATGCCAAGCATCCAAAACCTTAAGACTGTTCTTAAGACAATCTCATTCCAGGCTTTGTGGGTGCGCATCAAGACTGTTATGCCTTCCTATTGAATTGAACAACCTTCAAGTTCTCATGGTATTCTCTCTCTTTCTCTCTCTCTCTCTCTCTCTCAAACACACACACAGATACCACACGCACACACAAAATTATTTCTTCATTTTACATGTAAGAGTATGTCTCATATTACCGCAATTTGATTTTAAAGATATTAGTGTAGTCTCATTTATTTAAAAATTGTTTTTTATCTTTAAATGTTTAATGTATTTGGTGGGTGAAAAGGTAAAATAAAAGAAATTCGTATTAGGGCTTTGTAGATTTAGGAGAAGAAGGTTTTAGTTGGTGAATTTTATTTTTTGTTGGTCTTTCCCTTCTAGAGTCCCAATTCAAGTTAGTAATCTTAATTCTCTTCAAACAATTTCAAAATCATAGTGGTTCTTTAACCCTACATGTTTTAATCGATCTTTCCCTTCTAATCCTAATTCAAGTTGGTAATTTTAGTTTATCTTTGACCTATTTCAAGATCATAGTAGTTCTTTGACCCTGCATAACCTTGGTTTTGGAAAATATATGATGGTCTTATTTAGGCATATAGAATTTCGATACTTGCACATAGGGTCCTCTCATTATTTATTATGTAGTCTACATTCCTTAATTTGTCAATTTATTTATTTCTTTTGGCTGATGACTACACCGTTTTAACTGTTAATATTAGGAATCCATCTTACTTCTCTCTTTCAGTTTTTTTCTTTTCAATTTGTTTTAGAGATTCAAAGTTGAGTTTATGATAGATTAAAGTAATTCTCATGTTTTTTCTCCCTGTAATTACTTTGTGAGATAAGTATTGGGTGTTTGCCATGTCTTTTTTCATTTGGTTGTCTGTTTATGGATATTAGGATGGGGTACAGACTCTAAAGAGCATATACTTACAAATGAAATAGACATCCCTCCTACTTCACTCAAGTTGGGCTATTTGGTGTAGCAAGTCAACTTTTTGTAAGTTTTCTATTTAATCCAAAAGACCCATAATTAGTCACAAACCTTGCAACTACAAGTACTTATCTTATGTTGTGCTACATATGCTCTTGATAATTGTAAATGCGTATTTACTAATGGATTCTTTATACTATTACAGGTTGATTTCCTCCAGGCTGTGCACAAGAGTGATCTTCTATTTGATTCTTTTTTAATTTTTATCAAGCAAGTTGAAGACGCAGGAGGGAAGGGCCCTTTTTGCGTCCCCCAGATGATCCGCACCCTGGCTTTGGCCCTTGGATAAGACGGCTTTATACAGCTTTAATGGGATTCTGGAATGCGGCACCTGCACACACTTGGAAACAGGGTCAGGGGCCTGTGGCCGGCGTCTCGCCGGCCTTGGGCTCTCCGACAATCAAGTTAGAAAGATGTCAAAGAGATGAAAGGAATCAGTCTGTTTAGCTGTAGAAAGGAGAAGTCACATTCTTCTTTTTGCATCACCTGGCGAGGGAGACGAATCCCCCATTTATAGGCTGGGTCATGAGCATGTCTGTAGCGAAGACCACACATCGTCGATTCTGTGTGTTTTGACCACGTGTCGCTAACTCAGTGTGCTTGATGTCTTACGCATCCGCCCATAATTGCGGCCTATGCCTTCGTACTTTGCTCCCTCATGCGCTTGTTCACAACAATCCCCCATGCCTTTGTACTTTACTCCCTCATGCGTTCGCTCATAATTACCCCTCATGTCTTCGTACTTTACTCCCTCATGCGTTTGCTCACAACTATCCCCTATACCTCCGTATTTTACTCCTTTTTTGGCGCTACTGCCCCTTTTCTGGTACCGTCAGACTGGTTATTGCAGTTAGGTGACCCATACTATATCTTGAGGTTCGGTTCTCGGGAGTTGCCTCGTCAGTCGGGCTCAGTCGGGGATTATGACCCCCCCCCCCCGAGTCTTTGGGTGGTCACGCGTATTGAGTCACGCTGGCTTTGATAGAGATCCCGGCTCGTGTCGTCCGGGTGTTTGGGGTCCGGCACCATTTTGGCTCATCGGGTCTCGCCCGGTAGGTCGAGATATTTTTGGGTCGAGAGTTTTTCTCTCTCTTACTCTCTTTTTTCCTTATCACAAGTATTTCAATTCATTTGTATAATCTCATTTCACTCATGTTGTCATATGCTTTAGATCAATTTGTTGCTTTCACTTCTTTCTTCTTCTTTTTTTGTATTTCTTGGTCCTAGTATGTTAAATATTTGTAATTTTTTTTAATTAGCTATGTGTTGTTGTTTTGGTTGTTAATTAATATATTTGTGAGCAGCATTTGGGACTAGATATCTAATGCTTAAGTCATCATTTGTGAACAATACCTTTCTTCCGTTTGCTATTGATTAATTACTTTATAAGAAAGCAATGCTTTCATGCCATTTCATAGGAGAAATTTGGGCCACACCTTTCAGGTATTGTTGCCACCATCGCCATCAATAGCTTGGATATTTATTTTGGCCTTTCAATAGTTTGAATTAATATTTCATTGTCTTAAAAAAAAAATTGAATCATTAGCTTCCCAAAGATATAATTAAAGAATTTGATGATTATAGCTAATACTTGCTTAACTTCTTATTGGTAACCAAAATTTTTCTTTATTGATTAATTAAGTCATTTTATTATTCTATAGTTGTGTTTCTAGATCGTGTGATTAGTTTATATAGGTAATTAAGGGTATAGAGATCTTTGAATGAATTTCTATAAAAAAAAAACTTCAGAAAACATATTTTGAGTGTTCTGTTTGAGCGTAGGTTGGTAAATTCTACTCATCTCTTCATGTTGGTGCTTTTTAAACAATGATTATATTTATCTCTCTTTTTTGCGTGTGTTATTTAAAAATAAGCTCGTTGGTTTCATTTATTTTATTTTGTACTTTCAATTTAATGAGACTTTCAATATCACAATTAAATAAAAAACCCTATAATTTTCTTCCAGGACTTACATTCTATAAAACAATTATTTATCCAAAATGTCAATTTTACACAACTTGCCGGTGCTTGCACGGCTTAACTTGCTAGTTTTGTATAATGGCAGTTGTCCCATATTCTTGGATCATTGTAATGTATTAGTGACATTTTTTTTTTTTCTTTCGTTATCAAATCCAAATTAATGATTACAAAAGAAATCCAAATTAATATGTAATATGTTAGGTGAGGCTATGACTTTCTTGCCCAACCTTTAGCTCTAGAGTCTAAGATAAGATTATTAGTATGCTGCTTTTTGAGCTAGACATCACTTAATTAGGGAAAGCAGCATTCCTTACCTGGCGAATCATGAGAAAAGAAAAAAGGCATTTGCGTGGCAAATCACAAGCCAAAATCTGCTTGAGCAGATCTTTTGCCTATGGTAAATAAATGATTGACAGACTAATAGAGGTTCCTTAAGAATATATTTTTACTGTGTCCTCACAACATGGCTGACACTTGATTTTTTTTTTTTTTTTTTTTTTTTTTGAATTTGGTGCCCTTTTTAAAATAAGGAGTAAATGTTTATTTAAACATTTTTTTTTTTTACCGTTTTAATCATATACACCCCATTTTTATGGGTACCTAATTTTTCGATCATTTGAAAACAATTTTTACTGTTTAAACCTTCGTGTGTGTAGGACACGGGGGACATATAAACTAGTGGACAGAACATTTGTTATGACATTAATTTAGAACAGGTAATGTTCTTACTTCAATTCCCCTACAAATTGTTGGCAATCAAACATCAAGGAAGAAAATAAATTAATTTCCAAGCTATTTTCCAAGTTGCTACCAAACGACAAGGAAACAGACAGAAGAAAAGTATTCTTCAGAAAATTAATCTGAGAATCAACACAAACCAAGCATGGGATTCCATGGTTTCATGCCCTTCCATTAACATGTGAGTGCACTATCTCTTTCTTTTCCATCCCTTTCCACAAACATGTTTCTATCACCTCCCCCACATATCCTTTTCATTTTCTACAATTTTTTTAATGGGTTTGGAAGTTGGACCCCTTGTTGTTAAACATGTCATCATTCCTAGATAGGCTGCGAGGCGACGCACGCGCTGGCTGGACTTTTTTCATTCTAAAGACCCTTCATCATCCTCCACCATGATTTCTATACTCATTCCTTTTCACCTCCACTCTCTCTCTCTCTCTCTCTCTCTTTCAAAACTGAAAAAGTAGAATTGAAACCTAACGGATTCCCCATTAGAAAAAGAAAAGAAGGGTGCATCTAATCTCTCTCTTTCTCTCAAACAATCAATTATACCATTCTTTGTTTATAAGAATGATGATGTTTCAGGAGAGTAGTGGAATGGAAGTCCACTTCTTACAAAAATAAAAATAAAAAGTGCTATTACTTTTGCTCCACCTTCCAACTAAAAACATGCAGTAGTAACTACTGTGAGAAGGTAAACGGATATATTGCTCTTACAAGAACACAAGCAGATCTTTCTCTCTCTCTTTTTTTTTTTTTTTTTCTTTTCTAGTCTTTAAACAAAATTCGTACATACACAAATACAAATACATACATGAGAAAGATGTTTATATACCAATTTTCTGAACTTCGATTTTTTTTTCTTTTTTTTCTTCGGTTGGAGCTGCAACCACAGTTTTTGAAAATAGATATCAAATTAAAGAAGAAGAAGAAGAAGAATAATCAAAATGGAACAACATCACTGCCAAAATCGTCAGAATAGGCAATCGAATCATCCGGCCACGAATCTCGAAGAAGCTTAAGCAGTAATTGCGCTTTGCGCTTCGCCCGCTCCGTACAATCGCTCTGCACAAGCAGCAACAGCTGCGTCACCACACCCGCCGCTACCGCATCTCTCTGCAACTGCTCCGATGCCGAGCAGAGTGACAGTAAGGCACCGGCGGCGTACTCGGTCGCCCGATCCGATACCTTCAGTATGATCTTCACTAGAATTGGGACCGTCAGAGCATGTGAAGCGAACGCCGCGCAACCCGCCGGGACTCGGCAGAGCAATTCGACGGTTGCCAGAGCTCGCTCCACGTCGCATTTCTCGAAATCGGCCAACCGGTCGATGAGTGCCTCCACCGCTCCGGCCGACACTGCCTTGTGCCGGTTCTGTTTGACCAGGCAAAGCGCGAACAGCGCCTTGATCCCGATCTTCAGAGCTCTTGGGTAAGCTAACGGATGGCTTAAGATCTTCGTTATCCCTTCGAAAATCCCTTCCGAATTTCCGATCAGGATCCGATCTTCCAAGGACGGAGTCCCCGTGACCACGTTCTCGATCAGAGCGGCTGCATTGACTCGGACTTCCACGGAAGAGTGGGAAAGGAGGGAAGATAGGAAGGCGATTCGGCCCTGTCGCGAAGCCACGGACGCACACTCGGAGTCGGTGAGCGGGAACATGACAACGAGTGCGAGCGACTCGTGAGTCAGCCCGTCCGACTCGCCGGCGCCGCTGTCGGTATTGGAGAAGACGATAGAGAGGAGCGTATCAGTTGCGTTGTGTGCGGAGATGACGGAGCGGTTCTTTTCCGAGTCCTTAGCGAGTCCCCTGAGTCGACGGAGCGCGGAGAGGCGGGAATGTGGAGGGATCGAACTGGAGGAGGCTTGGGCGAGTAGGGTGCGGACGAGGGAGGGGTCGGCGGGTTGTTTCGGGGTTGGGATGCGTTCAACCCCGAAGGATCGGTTGGCGACGCACCAGTCTTGGATGAGTCGTCGGAGGGTGTGGTTGGGAATGAGGGTTAAATCGGAGAGAGGTGTCCGGGTGACGGGGCACGTCGAGTTGCCGGTTGCGACCCATGACTCGATACTGGCTCGGTCGTATGTCTGGCCCGTGCTAACCGTAACAGGGTCGCGCATCAGCTCCAGTGAGATTGGGCATCTGAAGTGGTATGGGATTTGAACCCCAATGTCCAGTGGCTCCAAGCTCCCTGGCATTCTAATTCCTTTCTCTCTCTAAATTCTCTCTCTTAGATCTTGTTGATTTTCTTCTCTCTCTAACTAACACAGAGACATTCTAAACAAGAGCTTTTACAGGACACCCTCTTGCCTGCCCTCCTCTGTAAATTCTCCCCTTTCTCTCTCTCTAAAATTCTTTCTTTCTCTTCTGTTATATGCTCGAATCTGAAACATACCAACAGCCGTAGCACTGCTCTTATCAGACTCTCCACACGTGTGTCCATTAATTTCACCAAACCCTAACCCTAGTTCAACTCTGGTCAAAATGCATTCTTATGGCCCACCTTAGCCCCTAAAATCTTACTTCTGTTACATCATAATTTTATCATTAATTGCATTATTTATATTAGGTGCTGATAATTGGTTCTATTTTACTGTTGGTCAAAGGTCAAAGATGATCAGAGGAATGTGGGGGTCCGGATGCCTACCGGGTACCGACCTCATTATTCGCGAGATTTTCTTGATTTTATTCGGTGATGTCACGGAACCGTCTCGTCTCTCGTGAGATCAACGATTTGTGCTCGTGGTGGGTGAGCTGGTTTGGTGGGGCCCCTCTCGACGGAGAACAGATTCCGCCACCAAGAGCTGTACGAGCTCGAATCATCTATTTCACGCCATTTACAAACAACGCATGGTGTCTCGGTAAATCAAGGCTATTATAGTAATTACAGACTAGATAAGTACAATTACATTTACCGTAATACCCTGTAATTCCGTTGAGACTTGACACGTCGGGCTAGGCCGCTTAAGGGGCAAGCGATGGTGTCGTTTAGCGGCGCATCCACACGCGTGCGGGATTGGGTGACAGTGCGCCCCACGAGCCACGCCCCCGGTTCCGTTTTGTCCCCAGTCAACCAGGCAGGATTACCGAGCCAGCCTGCACCTTGGCTTCCGATGCACGTGCTGGACTCTATCGCACGTGTTCCCAGCTAATAAGCCTTTGACCGGCCCGCTGGATTATGACCTTGTGTTTCGGGTACGGAATTCCGTTTCCCCGATTATATGCAAGAAACAAAGACCACGCGTACGGTCACATTTTCCTTGATGAACATAATCTATTAATCTGACGATCTAAGTCGATGCACTTCAATCTGAGGTATATTTTAAGTTGCTTGAAGGATCGTACTAATCCATTCTAACTTAAAAAAATTCTTAGATGATATCCTGGATAATGATGAATATTAACACACGTTCTATCTTGTTGTGCCACTGCTTACTTTTCAGATCTTCCAATTTTGGTAAGGATGAACGATAAAACCATACTTAAATTGATGACTGAGCCACTCTTAGTGAAAGGAAGAAAATATTCAGTCCATGATGGTGTTCAGACTGTGGGATAATATCAATATTCGATTATTTGTTTAAATTAATGTATAATTAATATTTTATATTATAATATTGCATATCTTAACCCAATTCTCATCTTTTATTACCATTTATAAAGAAACAAAATTCCCTAAGGATTTGGTAGGACTGCCTTAGGCCTGACACTCGGGGTTAACATATGAGTGCCAAAAAGTGAAAATCATCTCCTAAAAAGTGTAAATCACTTTTTCGGTGCTGATGTATTAGTCCTTAATTTTGGTCCTACCTTAAGCAAACTTTAGGGGTCACAC
Organism: Platanus orientalis; assembly: GCA_025762735.1. NCBI lineage: Eukaryota > Viridiplantae > Streptophyta > Magnoliopsida > Proteales > Platanaceae > Platanus > Platanus orientalis. The sequence goes on from JAOXJP010078630.1 coordinate 12,674, forward strand.
CCCTAAAGAAAGTTGAAACTTCCCCAATAGTCAGTTCCTTTTTTCTTGTTGATTTCTTCCATTTTTATAGTTTTATTATTATTATTGTTTTTGTACATGTCTGAATTTGATCTGATATTCAATTAAACAAATACAAATATGCTTATATTTATTTGGTATTCAATCGTTGACAATCTTAGGGTTGATAGGGTTAGCCAAAACTTCAATTTTTTGTTCATTTTCCTTCATTTATCATACATTGGTCTCATAGACATCAAATGCTCTTATAGTGAAAAAGACTACCGATACCTCTTAATGATGTATAGATGATGCTTCTCATATGGTTGCACGGTTAGTCAAATGTATGAGTGTTTGCGAACAAGAAAGAATGAACTTGGATGGGTCACTGGTATGGTATTGTCTTTAGTTTTTTTGAGGCTAAAGTTAGACTTGCTTTTTAGTAGAGATTAACGTAGAATTTCTTAGAAAATATTTTTGTATTATACCTTTAAGGGGGTTGTATGATGTCCTTTTATAAGATTGAAAGGGTACGTGACTACAAAAAAAAATTTCCTGAATTTTTATTTTGAAAGGAAATTGGCACTTGATCGTTAACTGAAATCTCGAAGTCGGATTCTTTGTATGATTCTTAGCTGAATTTCAAAATAAATCTTGGAGTCATTATTGACTTTCTTTATATGATTGGTCAAGTTAAAGTTTCACCGTGGACTAAGCTATCATGTTAGGCCAAGACTAAGATCTGTGGAGCCGAACTAATGAAGTGTTTTGAAATCCTTATCACATCTTGTGCCCAAATCCAATTCGATTGGCCCTAATTCCACCCAAACCCGACTTGACCCATGAACAGGACAAGAGGGAGTACTGGTTACCCATTTAACTCACCGCCCACTGTTCCTTGTGCACTAAGTTGGTAAGAAGAAATAAATTATCATTTTCCTTCCAACATAATCGAATCTGGTTTAATTCTCATCCACACATAGGTTGGTTGTCCTCTTTATTTCTATTGCGGTGGACCCAACATAGATCCATTTGTTTTCCTTTTCTTTCCCTAAATCTTTATAAGATTTAGATCCTGGGCCTTTGTCCAAATTTATACATATTATTCATGTCTCCACCTCTAAAATAAACTTTAGAGGATAATAGCAAAAACCCGAAAGGTGGAATTTATTATATTTTAATTCCCCTATTATTTTGAATGACGCACTAATGCTGTAAGGAGTGTTGTAAAGATGGCAAACCTAGTTGGCTTGTGATTCGGCCTAACATGTCTTATTGTGGTCTTGCATTTTTTAAATACCAGAATCCACTTTCCACGTGGCATGATGCTATTCCATCCAACACTGTAATTCTTTGTCGCTGATTGCGTTGCAGTTAACCACCACCTTTGTTCGAGGTTGTCAAGTTGTACAGGCTCCATGGTCCTAAGTCGTGTGGTGTAGTTTAAAAAAAGTCCAATTGGTCATGGTTGATCCAAGTTAGATCCAAGAATCCTAACTTGGATTGAATCGGTTGATCCAGTGCAAAATTTATACAATCCAAATTGGATCTTAGATGAGATCGGTCACAACTAAACAATCCCTGAAACCATTGGGGTTCCTGTTTTAAATTTTGGGAAATGATATGCTACACCCAATTTGTTTATCCCCTGTGTTCCTACACACAAAAGGTGAGGTGCATAGGGTTATAACTGTAAACAGTTTCAAATAATAATAAATAAAAAAACCCACAAAAATGGGATTTATAGGGTTAAGACTAAACAAGTGTTCAAATGAACAGTTGCCCCTTAATAGAAAAAAGGCACCAAATTCAAAAGCCCATCACGCCTGTGATGTGGGAACAGGGAGGACAAACAAATTTGGGTATAGCATATCCTTTCCCTTAAATTTTTAATAATAATTTGTGTGTGTTTGTTTGGATATAAAGGAGCTAATTAGGTTGGGTTGGGATTCTGCCTTTGGTAGGGAGTGGCTGGTTATGGGAATGTGGTCCAATGGGTAAGGCAGATTTTGAGCTACAAGCTACAATGTGTTCTAGAGTGCTCCACGTGGCTCTTTTGATCCTTTCAAGGCATCTATTCTTTTTTTCTTATTTTTTATTTTGGTGGGATGAAGTGGAATGTGAAGGTATGTAGATGTTTGTGGCATTGATAGAAAGTGCTCTAAAAGAGTTGTTATATGAGGGACATTAGCGACCATCATGTTTCATTTTTGTGAACATGGAGCGTGGTGTTTGAATGAATCTACTCCCCTTTCCATACACGTACCAATCAACTATCCGTGGCCCATATGTGAGAACTGCACTCAGGATCTTCTGTAGTCACAGCGTGTGTTATGATCGTGTTGCGCGGAGACTATAGAGTGACACATGACCAAACAAAAAAAAAAAAGAGTAGTAGTCAAGGGTAATGAAGGTAATTTGTGCTGTTCAACTGAAACCAATTTGACTTTATTGTCCTTGACATCCTTTTTTCCGCCATGCATCACTTTATGGTCGCTGCAAGCCTGCAATACAGTTGCAACATTTATCATCACTACAGACAATCCTAAGTGGTGAGAGTCAGCATGACGGAGAATATATATATTCTACATTATATATGTGGGATAGAAGCAAATGTTCTGTGATAAAAATGCCTCTGTACTGTATTTGTTGAATTATAAATAGACGTGCTGTTTTGGGGGTTGAAAGCTGAAAAAGGAGGTGTCCTTGGCCTTTGGCCCTTGGCCTCTCTGCACACAAAATCCATATACATGGATTTGGGAGTGTTTGCACCAGCATCGAAAAGTGATAAACACATACCCCAAAAAATGTAAATCACTTTTTGGTGCTGATGTGAACACTATTGCACGCATTGTGCATGGATTCTGTGCACCTAGAAGCCAAGCTGCAATAAAAGACATCAAATTCCAAAACACATCATTTGTCAATCAACAACCCGTGCTTTGAGGCCAGTCTCAAAACAGACAATCATCCTCCGTGCGGGATTTATACAAGCATGGTCACTCGGGATCCTCTATAGCTCTATTGAGTGTTGCTCTCTTGGTTATCACATGCAAAAAGCTTCTGGTGGAAAAAAAATTTTCTTGAAGGTAATAAAGAAAGTTCAATTTTACCCTTTTTTCTGTTAGGTGACTTTATTGCCCTTTTTTTTCCATACTCACTCTGTGGTAAGAGCAACACTAGACAAAGCTACAGAGGATTCTGTCTCATGGGCATGGTATGTGGAAGAATAGGGAGAAAATTAGGTGAGAATGAATTTCATGAGAACCGTGAAAATGGTACCAGGGTGGTGCAGACACATGAGCGCTCAAAAGTGATAAGCACCCCCCAAAAAGAGCAAATTACTTTTTGGTGCTGATGCATCAGCCCCCTGGCATCGTTTTCACAGTTCTCATGAAATTCATTTGCACGTAATCCGAACCTGAAAGAATACTCTTAGGATTTGGTGCACCCCCTTAATGAACACTTAAGGTATGTCCATATGCAGGGGCAGACACATGGTGCCAAAAAGTGAAAATCACTACCCAAAAAGTGTAATCACTTTTTCGACATCATGTTTCCACCCCTGCATATGGGTGGACCTTAAGCGTTCATTTAAGTAGCGCACCAAATCCACATCCACGCTGGGAAGAATATGCTACATTGTATATGTAGCAAGCGAAAAAAATCCTTAGTTGAACCAACTATTGTCTATCTAACATGGACCATAAATTAATTCCTTGGGGGTAGGTGCAACTTTGATCCGGCAAACCCGGATGAAATTGATGTGGGAGCTTTCAAACTTCAAAGGTACTCCAATCTATGCAAGGTATTGTTGGCTATATGCAAAGAAAGTGAAAGAACAAGCTCTTTTGTATGCCTAGCAAGCAGGGAATCCACGGCTGGACTAATTTTTAGCCATCTCAGCAGAACCAAACATTAATCCATTGAAATGGGTACACTTGTGGTCCAGTCGAGTTGTTTGAAATTGAGCTAACTGAACTTTCAAGGACTGTGATCCCAACAAGGGTGGTGGCACTTATAAGCACAGGTGGAAGAAAATGTTGAACCAAAGAATCTGTGGCTGGACTAATTTTCGGTCTGTCTCAACTGGACCACAGATTATATTCCTTTTGGGATAAGTGTACCTGTGGTCCAGCTTAAGATGACGATTGGGAGCCGACAACACATAAACTTGCTGCAATATCTCTACAAGTTTGAGTGATAATAAGAGAGGAAGATGGGACTCGGAAGAACATGCTCCACTGTATTATTGGTAAGCAAGGAATCCATGGCTGGACCAGTTGTTGTCGGGCTTAACTGGACCACTGGTTAATTCAAATGCAAAATCGAATTTGTCTGTTATATGAAACTGAGAAAGGACCGGTCGAATCTGTCACTAAGTCACTCCAAACAATGGGGACAAAAGGCGCAACTACATCGAGAGCTCAGCCTTCACCTCTTGAATAGCGTAAAATGTCTGGTGGTCTTGGCTTGAAATGCAGATCTCTCCAAGTGTTGTGATGGTGACATGGTGTCTCGGAAACAACCCGGATGACCTGTTTTGACCCGATTCGAGAATTGATTAAACTTGAACCGTTGTTCATTTTTTTGGGTTTCTGTGCACAATTGAGATTAGGGTTTTGGGGCCGATAATCTTCTATGCAGGATTTTTTTTTTATTTTTTTTATCTTGCTGTAATTTGTAATCTCTCTTATAGTAAAAGCCTTTTTGTTGGACAACAATACCAAGGTTTCTTTTTTAGAAACCAACTCTCCCCTCCTCTGTGAATCATAGTTTCTCTAACCCTATTTCTTTTGAAAGAAACCATATGAAAGGAGTATGATATCTGGGCAGATCTTTTTAATGTGTTCAGAAAAGAAAAAAGATTCCGAACACATCTTGTCAAAGTCTATCTTGTCTTTACCACAAGTCATTTTCCTTGGCTAGCAAACATTGTGGGCTTTTATGAGCTTTAGGGTTATTTCTTCAAGGGTGTTAGGGTTGGGCCGTGAGGAGAGAGTAAATGCACCATTGTAATTTTTTGTATTTCTTCTTAATTAGTGAAAAAAAAGATCATAATTCGTTGTTCCATGGATGTAAACAATCTTGTCAAACCACATACATCATTGTGTTCATTGTTTGTTTGTTTGTTTGTTTTTGTTTTTGTTTTTGTTTTTGTTTTTTGCTTTTTTATTCTTTTATTTCTTAATATTTTGAGTGTAATACTTCCAACAATTGGTATCAGAGTTTAGTTGGTTAAGAAGCCATTTTTTTTCACAAGATTGATATTGGCATTCATGTTTGCACGTATTTGAAATGGTGAGTTCAAGTTTTACAAAATTCGAGGTGTTGAACTTCAGCAAGACCAATTATGGATTGTGAAAATTAAAGATGAATGTGGTTAAAGTAAAAGAAGGTTATGCAATTGCGATTAAAGATAAAAATAATAATAAGCCTAAATGTATGACTAGTGATTCTTTTAATAAAAATGGCCAATGGTAATGACAGATTTGCTTCTTACATTAGATGGCTCTATTTTAGTTAATGTGTCCAATTAAGTCACGGAAAAATGTTTATGACACAAATTATAGAATCTGTATCAAAGAAAATTTATGTCAAATAGAATTTTTCTTTATAAACACCTTCACAACCTAAGGATGAATGATGGGTCATCGTTACAAGAATAACTTAATGAGTTTATTATTTTTATTAATAGAATAATTACACTTGATGTTAAAATTGATGATGAGAAAGAGATTTTTCTAATGTTTTGTTGGATGTCTGATTCATGGGATGGTTTGGTTATGAATATTGAAAACACCAAGAACCTTACAATGGAATCAACTATTTTGATGTTGTTTTTAAAGAGTCTCGAAGAAAATCTAATGTAGGTTCTTTAGCTAATGCAATGATGGTAATAGGAAGATCCATGGAACGAGATGCAAATACGAGAAATAATTCAAGATCAAGTCTCTTTACCAAAAAAATATTAAGATCCAAATCGAAAGGGTATATGAATGTAAGATGTTGGAATTGTCAAAAAAATAGACACCTGAGGAAAAGATTGTAAGTTTCAAAAATCAAATCAAGAATTGCTCAAATCTGATTTGCAAAAACATGAGTCAATTCCAATGAATTCCGAAGGAAATTTAGTAGAAAAAAAGTGTTTCATCTGAAGATGGTGAGGTTTTGTCTGCTCTTCCACATGAAAATTTACAAAAATGAGTGGAATTTAGATTCTAATGTTTCCTTTCATATGACACTGCTACTACTTTTATAATGCTCCCAAGCACAGAATGTCATGAAGTAATATTTACTCGGTGAGTCTGGAAAAGGGACGATCTTTAGAACATATTAATGGTAGAAGTAAAATGAAGAGAGTTGATTATGAGATTTTTATTTGTTTGATCATGAAAGATTGATTTTGTTGAAAATACTATTTTGTAATCATTAAGGTTCAGAGGTCCACTCACAATAAATCTATGGTACTTGCTAACAATTCAAATTTATAACCTAATTGAAATACGTACAAATGATGATTTTAATTGGATGATTGAAAAATTATTTTCTTAAAAGATAGATTCATGAAATTGATTGACTTGATACATGACAAAACTAATGATTTGATTCGCAAGGAATTCATTCACTGTACTTGAAGTTAACGGTGAATCAAAGAATTATACAAAACAAATATTTTTCTAAATAATGAAGTTAATCAAAGATGTAAAAACTTATATTAAAACAATATAAAATCATCTAGCAAATACTAGAGAAATGTTATGGCTTCACTCCCAGCATTAACAAAAGATTTAGCAACTCATAACTAAAAAGAAGAGGAAGAAAAAATAAGAGAGAAGACGAAGATATCTCAAGGTGTAGCCCCTTACTCCATTTTATATGTTTTTAGGGTTTCTACCAAAAAGGTAAAAATAAGGAAAATTGGAGAGTGAATCTGTCAAATCTCGTCTCCAATATTTTGGTCAACTTTCAGCTCGATTTTGACTTATCAAACGTCTAAATCTGCTCTGCTTCATAAAATACAAAGTTATCAACCTTCGAATCTTCTTTCTATAGCCATAAATTTTACCTCAATCCAATATTGGGATAGAAGGTTATGACCAAAATACCATAACTGATTCAAATTTCTCTGTCCAGATTTCTTTTTAAATTTGGAGCTGCGGGTTTCTTCTCTTAGATTTGGGTCCCATGCAATTGGCTAGTTGATTTTAAACTTCCTACAAAATAAAATATGCATTAATACACCATTTTAAGCATAAGAACAAATATTGAAAAATGTTATATATCTATGTGTAAAATGCACAAATAAACGCAAAATAGATGTGATAATGCCTACTTAAACTATGATAATACTACAATCTTAAGCTATCATTAGACACCATGCAGGGATTGCTTTTTTACATATTGATCATGTGACAGATGAACTATTTACTTGGGTAATTATAACACATGTAAAATAATTGGAGTTTGAGATGTTAAGGATACTATGTTTGATGGCATTACACGTATTTTTTCGGGTGTGAGACATGTATCAAGTCTGTGAAAAACTCTTTTAACATTTGAAAATTTTGATCAAAGACGCTCATATTTTTTTTTGCAAAAAAAGGTCGATTAAGGATTTTCAAAGGAGCACTCATTTTAGCAAAAGTAGAATTATAAAACAGTTTGTTTTGGTTGATTAGGGATACTATGATCAACGATGCTTTTGTTACTAATGCTGTTACCGAGTATATTATAACATGGCATAGGCGGTTGAGCCACATGAAGGAGCGTGGATTTAAAGTACTCATTGATCGTAATTTACTTTTTTGGTTTAAAATTTATAAGTTTAAATTTTTGTAAAGATTATTTATTTGGTAAGCAGCATAAATTTTTTTTTTTTTCCTTTTCTACTGCTAAATCTAAGGAAGTGTTGGATTTAATATATTCTGGTACATAGGAGGCTCCAGTTGCATCTCTAGGAGGTGCACTATATTTTTTTTTTATTAATGATTTTTCTAGAAAAGTGTGGGTGTATATGCTTAAAAAGAAGAATGATATTTGTTCTTACTTTCAAAAACTTAAGGCTTTGATTGAAAACTAGGAAGAAAAAAATTAAGTATTAATGAAATATCAATAATGGAACAGAGTCTATGACAAAGGAATTTAAGAGTTTTCATAATGAGCACAATATGGACAAGCAATATACATTTCCTGATACTCTGCAACAGAATAGCATGGTCGAGCGCATAAACCGTACACTTATGGAGTGTGCTAGGAGTATATTGAGTTCATCTAAGCTATAACAGTGTTTTTGTATAAAAACCATTCATACAACATGTAATTTGATAAGCGATTATTTTACCATTGCACGTGACAACAAAATTGGTATGATTTGAAAAATCTATTAATTACTCATTCTTACATATTTTAGGTATGGATTCCTAAAGAGCAGATGATTACGTTGGATGCAAAGTTCAAAATGTACATTTTTTTTGGCTATACAGATGGAATAAAGGGGTACATATTGTGTGATTCTATTACCCATAAGATTATTATTAGTCGAGATGTTACCTTTAATGAAGATCCGTTGCAAAAATAGAAGTTGCATTTAGACTCAAGTACAATGGAGATGACTGAGACGGGGTCTTCAATAAGGCTCTTCAATCAACAAAGATTCATGAGAATGAGATAGTTAATGTTGAATAAGTAGTTGAGGAAGACCATGATGATGACACAACCAAAATTGAAGGTCAATGTGATCAAGCTTAACCCATTAGAGACCAAAAGTCTTCCTCTTGGTTGCAAGATTATGTTACAGCTTATAATTGCATTTCTGAGGAATGTAAACATACTTCTTATCAAGAAACGTGTGAATCAGGAGATGCTATCCAATGGAAAATATTCATGAAAGAAGAGATGGAGCCTCTATATAAAAATAAAACATGTGAATTAGTTAAATCTCCTAAGGGGCATAAGGCTATTGGTTACAAATGGGTATACAAGCTAAAAAAAGATGATAATGAGAACACCGAAAGATATAAAGCCCGATTAGTAGCAAAAGGGTATGCTAAAAAATTAAGTATTGATTTCAACAAAATTTTCTCTCTAGTTGTTCGTTTTAGTAATATTCGTGTTCAGTATGGTTGTTGTGCTTGGTTTAGAACTCGAGCAGTTAGATGTTAAAATAGTCGTTTTGCATGAAAAACTTGATGAAAAGATATACATAACTCAACTTGAAGGCATCGTTGAAGAAAGTAAGAAGAATTTGGTTTATAAGCTGACCAAATTGTTATATGGATTAAAATAGACACCAAGGTGTTGGTACAAGCTAGCCTTTCATTGTGAGCTTGAAATTTTATAGATGTGAAATTGACCATTGTGCATTTATATGTGATTTTGGTAATGGTGGGTTCATTACTTTGTTACTCCACATTAATGGCATGCTTATTGTAGGCAATAGCAAAGGTGACATTGCAATATTTAAAGCTCATTTGGTTAGGGAACTTGATATGAAGGATTTCAGGGTAGTTAATCAAATACTTAGGATGACAGTATAAAGAAAGAAAAAAAGAACAAGAAAGTCTGAATAACTCAAAACAGTTATGTTGAAAGGATTCTTTACAATTTCAATATGCATAATGTTAAATAACTCAATACTAATTTCCTATTGGTTGCAAGTTTTCTTCCAAACAATCTCCTAGCACCGAAGCAGAGAAGGAAGACATGTCTCTAGTACAATATTTGTTTGTGGTATAAAGTCTTATGTTTTTCATGGTATACACCTAACCAAACATTGCACAAGCAATGGGAATAGTTAGTAAATATATGATAAACCTAAGGAGAGATCATTGGACTATTGTAAAGTAGATCTTTTGTTTTTTGATATATACTTCAGATGTTGCTATTTGGTACGACAATCAAGATTTGAAATTAATTGGTTGTGTGGATGCATATTTTGTAAGAGATCGATATGGAAGAAGGTCAACCATTGCTTACGTGTTCTCTTTAGCCAATGGTGCAATATATTGGATGTCGAGATTGCAATCTATTGTAGCTTTGTTTACAACAAAAGCCAAGTACATTGCAACAACACACACACATGTAAATAATTAATTTGGTTAAAGAGGGTGGTTGAAGATTTTGGGATCAACTAAAAGAAGATGATTATTCATTATGACTATCAGAGCGCTTTGTAAATAGCAAGAAATGTAGTTAACCATGCTTGAACCAAGCACATTGATTTTCAGTATCACTTTGTTTGTGATGATGTGGAAGATGGAAATATTTCATTGTAAAAGATTCATACCGATAAAAATGTAGTTCATATGTTGACGAAGCCTATTATAAGGGAGAAGTTTGAATGGTATAGAACTCTTGGTTAATTAGTAACTAGTGACGTTGGAAGTTATTTGAGAGAGTTTTTTCATTGAAAGATAAACTAGTCTTCAAGTGGGGTAACTAGTTTCTCTAAGATTATGTCTTCTAACCTTATTTCTTTTGGAAAGAAACACTCAAAAGAGTATGCTATTCGGATAAATCTTTTTAATGTGTTAAGGACTTTTCTGAGCTTCGGAGTTATTTCTACAAGGATTCTTAGGGTTGGGTGATTGATTTCTTTACGTTTGTTTTTAAAAATAACCAATAGAGTGGTGACATGTGGATCCTACTAATTTTGAGTGCAACCAATGAAAAAGCGACACATAGAATAACAAAAGCGGGAAGGCAAAACGTGTGAACTATGCTAGTTTGTTGACACTAGTTTCAACAGTTACAATGGAAAATATAGGTTTTTAACGTGGAAAGATAGTTAATCAAGAAACAAGAAAGGAGGACCACGGCGTACCTCGCCTCGACAACCAGCAATTAGAATGGAGATGTGAAGGCAGTCACCATGAACATAAGTAATGGTAATTGACAAAACAACGACATGGAGGAGAAACTAGTAAAGTGGCGACATGAAAAATGAATATCGTAACTGATCGAGATAGTACAAATGGCACATGAACAGATAAAAGAAAGACATTCAACCATTCAATATATCTAGTTTATCTTAGGAGTAGGAGTAACTTAATCAGTAGCGTGGTTTAGTAGCTCTGTAGTTATAACCAATAGTCTGTAACATATTGTATTGCGCTTGAGGTGCTTACTATTGAGGGGAGCGTTCCTGAAAAAAAGTAAGGGCTCCGATTGTACTTATTTCCAATCTTTGTATCTTATTTGAGCTTGCGCGACATTAAAATTCTTTGAATCCCATGGTTGAGCTCTCTTTATCATCTTCCTTTTGCATTGTTCCTCATCGTAGCTTGGCCAAGTAGTATTCATATTCAACCCAAGATCCAAATCGATTGACCCATGGGCCAAATATAAGTCCAATATGAACATTGATGCTTGACCATAGGTTTTTTACCTGGATGGGATTTGAAAAGATTTTATTACGTAAGATTTTGTAAGTCATAATTTGGCATCGACATTTGTTACTGCTACGGCTCCTAGGACAATCCTTTCTTGAGATGTTTCCCCTCAATACACTGCTAGTTAAAACCCCTCCAAGCCCCAAAATCCATGGTGGATATGAACTTCATCATTTATGAAACTTTCGCTACTCCAACCGTTTAGTTTCTGCTAAGGATGGAAAACCTGGTATTGCTGCCAATTTGTTTGAAAGAGTTTCAGAAAATATAAAGTTGAAACGGTATATTGAATATAGAGGTGGAATCCAACACTTTTTAGAAGCATACTGTATCGTGCATCCGTCATCAATTACATAGAAATAATGAATTTGAGAAGAACTAACACTACTTCTGCCAGCCCCACTTGGGCATCACCAGCCACAACAAATGGGCGACCAACTATTGAAAACCATCCGCCCCACATCTAGAACACCTACTGATTGCACCCAAACTATATCATAGGCCCCTACAATGGGCCTCATCCATTTTGGTTCGTATAGAGGAAGAAGAGCTTTAGAAATAGTTATACTTGATGCTTGATTTAAAAAAAACAAACAAAAAAGAAGAAGAAAGAAAAAAAAAAAGCTCTCATGGTTGTTATTGTTTTCAATAGATATAATTCAAGAGGCTCAATACATTTGACCCATAGAAGCCCAATACATTTGGCGCAATAGTTCAATACATTTGGCCAATAAATGGCCCAGTATGATAGGTTCAAATAGATCCAATGCAATAGGCCCAGATGGCTCAATATATCAGGGCCGGCCATGGAGATCTATCCACTTGGATCATGCATTTACCGATCCTCCCTCAGGATTTCGTACTAACAAGGCATGAACGAACAAGGCCCGGACGGTGTCAGGAGCAGATACATCAGCGCCAAAAAATGAAAAGTGCCCCCAAAAAGTGTGAATTGCTTTTCCAGTGCTGATGTGTCCGCCCCTGACACCATCCGCACCTTGTCCGTTTGAACTTGTTCACACCTAATCCCAGCCGACCAATCCTAGTTTAAGTGAGTTGGTACCTGCTCCACTTTAAATAAGAGAACGCTTGAGTGTGAAGCCTCGAAATAATTAATGCCTTGATTTCCATTTGAGTGCCACCAAAAGAAAAAATGTTTTATAAATTTAAAGTTATTAATGAATTAATTACGTATTTAACTAATTATTACATTTAAATAATTGTATCACTGACTTGTTTGTTGAATGCCATCAAATAAAAGGTTTTAAACAATTTAGTGTCATAATTTGATGCAATAAATTATTATAACTTGATGTATGTAAATAATCAAAAAAGGACAGACTATAATAATTATGGTCCTATAGCTAGAGTTATCCAATCTTTGCTCCGGTAATATGATTAAGTTTTAGTAAGTTAAGTTGTTGTTTACCATAAATTGAAAGAAATCTAATTAAACTATTAAAGTAGGCTAGCAATTTATCACTATCTTTTTTACAAGGGGAGTTGGATTATTTTTATTAAATTGAAAGCTTGAAAAATGTGTATTGTATTAGTTTTCTATTCTTCTGTTTGATAGTTTTAGTTTTTATTTAAAATTGTTCCAATTAAAAAAGTTTAGATTGATTTTAATCGAGTGACATTAGTTTCTGAGTTTTCATTAAAATTTTAAAATTACTTAAATACCCTTTTTGAAAAGATCTTTATTATTTCATGGTAAGTTTATTAATATATAAATTATTCTGTAAGATAACAAATAATTTTAATATTTAAAACTAAACTAACAGTAAAAAATGGCAGTAGAAGCTTCTTGCTCATTTAAATAATATAAAATTTCATATATATATATATATATATGAAGATTCCTTATAATTATTTAATTACCTAAAAACTCCTAATATTAAATGATAGTTTGAGAAACCAACTTGGTGCCATTGCTCATAACCAATATTCTCGAATATTTATTAATACTGAATATTAGTGTAAGGCCATTTCTATATATTATTAGGGAATAGTTTATATATTTCCCTAGCAAATATAAACTCGAGAATAAGTAATAAAGTTGAGATTAGCAAAACATAACCTATTATTTAACCAAAACAAATTGATTATAGATAATATTTTTCCGATATTTTCTCTTTTGATCTTTTATTCTACGAACTCTTTATATATTTTTGTTAAAATTCATAATCCCAATTTGAATGTCCATTCACAACAAGATCATATCAAGAGTTTGGTTTATTAGTTGGTTAATGATAATTAAACTTTAATTTCTATATTCATTTACTTTTTTGCTCCCAACTCAACATTAAAGTTAGGGCTATCAATGAGCCTTGCTAGTTTGGCTCATTATGAGCTGAGCTTGAGCCCCCGATTGAGCTCATGTAGTTAAGTGAGCTTGAGTTGAGCTGCACTAGGCTTAGTTTGTTAAAAGCTTGGCTCCTTAAGGATCTTATATATATATATATATATATATATATATATATATATATCTATATATATATATATATATATATATATATATATATAGATGAAACCTCTTATAATATGAGCTGTTGGACTAGTTTCAACCCTTTATATCTTTAGCTTTCATGGATTGTTGGTAGGGGTATGCATGGGTCGGGCTGGGCCCTATATAGTAATTTCGGACTCGGGCCGGGGTCAAACCTGAACATTTTTAGAAACTTTAAGCCCAAGCCCAACCTTAGTTATTTTATCGGGCTTCAGGTCAGGCTCGGACCAGCCCATGGTCCATAAATTTTTCAAAAAACAAATACTTTTGACGAGATTTGAATGCATGACATACTTTATAACAAAGTCTTTAACCAACTAAGATATTGATTCAAGTTTGTTAATTTCTTATATGTATTCATATATGATGTGTTTTTGAATTTGTTCTCTTTCTTGACATCTACTTTTCATCTCATCTGTTTTTTTGATGTTTTTAACCTTTAACACATCACATGTCAGCTTATAGTTCACCATATACACTACATACATTTTCTTCACACGCGCACACACACACACACACACACACACATATATAAGCCCAAGCCTGGCCCTAATAAAAGTTCGAGCCTTCAACTTAGGCCTGGGCCCTTTTTGGGTCTAAATTGGGCCAGGCTTTTTGGGCCAAATTTCTAGCTGGGTTGGGCCGGGCTTGGGCTGGCCTGAGCCCATGCTCAACCATAGTTGTTGGGCTTTAATATTTGGGTTTGAAGTAGTAAAATTGAGTTTGGTGATCCAAGCTGAGTTTAGCACCTCTGGCTCTTGATGAGTCTGAGACTAATCCTTGTTTGATGAGCTTTTTTTTTTTTTTGGATAAGCAAGTGGGTCAGTGGTTAGTAATTAATAGGTGAAGATGGGTTTAGAAGGTTTGTGGTATGAACCCCGACTTTTCCAACCTAAAAAGCTGGCATCTTCAAGGTTAGCTTGTTGGCATCCCTAATTAAAGTACTATACTAAAATTACCACTTTTAAAGTAGGATGGATACTAAATTACATGGTTCTTGTTTGTATCTTTACCCAAAAGAATGATATTTTGTTAAGATTTTTTTTATCTTATTAATTATGTAGATCTCTTTCAGATTTTTTTCTCTCATTTAATCAATATAAGTGACCCTACCACGCAGAACTAAAAGCATGCTTTATAAAATGGATAGAACTTTTAACTGTTTAAACATAGAATATGTATTGAAGGAAATTCATTTAAGAATGATTTATGCATGTAACTCATGTTCATGAGCTTCTTATGGTCATACCCATTGCAGGGTGTAACTTATGAAGAGAATATTCGAATTTGTATAAATCATGTACTGTAGAAATTATGTACAATTGAATGACGGTGGTTTGGCTAGTTCTAATTTTTATTAGAGATACTTAGGCACGAATTTAAAGAGCTCTCATCAATTCATGTTGACAATGGTACTTTCAACTCATTTGTATTTAATCTTCTCTTTTGGGGTGAAGATAATGCAATGGAAATGCAGGGTGAAAGGTAAATTTGAAGAGTCTGTCTTATATTTGAAATATTGAGTCCTATGGATGTTATATTATGATACCAGGGAAGACAATAAATTCATCATGTTTTATGTAGTAGAGGTTTTTTGCTCAAATATTCTTTCAGGGTCATAAACATGCCACATCTTTTTGTATAATAGGTAGGGTGAGCAAGGGCCCGGGCCAGGCTTGTTCTTATCTTGGCCGAGCCCAAGCCTGGTCCAAGGATATGGGCATGAACAGGCCCGCTCAAGGCCCAAACTTATGTTGGCTAGGATTTTGTATGTCCCACAGTGTCCTATACAAAAGCTAGGTGCATAGGGTTAAAACTGTAAAAATAAGTTTCAAATGAAAAAATACGTATCCATCAGATTAGTATTTTATTATTTATCATGCTTTTTAAAACAAATAAATTTATATAGTTTGGTTGGTTATGGAATTTGCTTAGTAAGTGAGGTTTTGAATTCAATTCTTATTGCGAATAATTTTTTTCCAAAATTGATGGATTGGCATGATAAATTACTAGGGCTGGGTTTGAGCCTCAATATTTAAAAAACTCAGGCCTAGGTTCTGCCCGAACCCGAAATGTAATGTAGCAGGTCTGGGGCCTGGCCTACCCTGGCCCAGCCCATGCTCACCCTTAATAATATGAAACCTTGACTAAAAGTGTTAGAAAAAAGCAACGATTCCACCTTTTAGTAATTTGTTTTTAAGGGTAATATGGATATCCTCTATTCTACTTCAAGTGGGGAGAAAAATCATAAGATAAAATTCTTTACGAAATTATAAAAGCAATCTTATGCAATGATTGTATAATTATTATAATAAGGATATCTTTTTATGTTTTCACTATTAGAGAGCTCGCTTGCAAATCTAGAGGTTGAAAATTTTAATATTCACCACATCACGGCTTTTCTTTTTTCTTTTTTTGTTATGATAGCACGCAGATGTTGAACATAAAGTGAGCATGAGGTGATTCCACATGTCAATATATCATTTGTGGAGCATTAGGACAACTCTCTCTCTCTCTCTCTCTCTCTCTCTCTCTCTCTCTCTCTCTC
>JAOXJP010078631.1:0-15053 GCA_025762735.1 Platanus orientalis
TGTTAGTGGATATGAGTATACATGTAGTAGAGGGTATTATTGTCTCCTATATTTATATATTTATACATGTATACTGTCTACAAAAAAAAAAGCTTGTAATTTAACTGCAGATATGGCCCTAGAGCGGAATGGTGGAACAAGATTCGTGTAGCCGACCCCAAATTGTTGGGGTAAGGCTGTTTGTGGTTGTTGTTGTACATGTATACTGTCTACACTACACTATATAGTGTAAACCTATTTTATCAAATATAAATAAAGTATGAGTCGTACGAGAGAAACATAACTTATACAATTTGGCCCCTTTCTTCTCCTTTTTCTTCTTCTCCTTCTTATTAGTCTTTCTTCTTAACTACAAACTACAATAGCATTAGATTCTAACTGTAATTCATCTTGGCGAGTTAGGTTCGTGTCGTGTCAAGGTAAGGATATAAGACAATTTGGTTCAACCCTAACCCGATCCATTTATTAATCGTGTCAAAGTGGGTTGACCTGTTTTGATCCGAAACACGTTTAGGTCAACCCTAACCTACTTATTTTCATATTGGGTTGTCTCGGGTTCACAAGTTGTGTCAAACATTGCCACCCCTAGTTATACAGACCTTATCCCTCCCAGAACACACATCATAAGTTGAAAATAGTGATGATATACTGGTAATGTGATGTGACGCACCAAAATCTGACCTAGGAGCTGGAAGGAGCATAGAGGGACACATTAAGCATATACACAGATGTACCTGATTGTGAAAATGAGGAAGTGGAAGCCGCAGGAAAAGGATCTAGCTGAGCCACAAATCGACGAAATGCCTTAACCTCCGCATGAGATAATATCCCATTAAATGTAGTGGAAATAGGAGCTGGAACTGCAAAATATACTGATGGTGATGAAATCACAAAATGAGCACTAGACTGGTTGCTCCCAAACTGACCACCTCCATGACCTTGGGGAAAGGTACGAGATTAGGCATCTGGAGGACAACCATGAAGATCACAGCATGTGTCTTTAGTGTGTCGACTGCGACCACAGTGACCACACTTCAGTTTATCACGATCATCTGTCACACTACTAAACTTACCACCACCACCACCACCATGACGACTTTGTTGTCGCCCTCTATGAGATGATGAAATGAAACTACATTTCTCTATCTGAGCTGGTTGTGCCATAGTGCTGCGACGCTTCTATTCACAATGAAAATACACATAAACTTTATTAGGAGGAAGAAGTGGGTCCTTACAAAGAATATTAACTCTTAGTTGCTTATACTTGGGATTTAACCCTGCCAATAACTCATAATTCTGAATTCTTCAACATGGTGAGCTTGGGTCTGAAAGTGATGTAGTGGTCTAGCTCTTTCCACATCTACTTGAGTGAGGAGTAATATGCTGCTAAAGAAAGATCACCCTGCTTCAACTGGGAGATGCTCTGCTTTAATTCATACACCTTTACAGTATTCCTTGCCTCTAAGTAAGTCTCAACAGCTGAATTCCTGATTTGTTTTTCTGTCTTGAGCAAGAGATGGTGACGGATAATTTAAGGCTTCATAGAATGTAGCAACCAAGACATAACTGTTGCATTTTCTGTTTTCCACTTCTGGTACTTTGGATTTGTAACACTTGGAATAGGCAAGTCCTATAGAATGTACACTCTTTATCTTTACCACTTATACAAAAAGGTGGATTGGGATCATGCTAAATAATTGGTACCATCAAACTTCACCATAGTAATTATTACATTAGGAGCTTCTGGAGGATTGTTGCTCGTACCATTATTACTCCCTCCAAGAGGATTAGCACTAGACATGTTTAATTACAAACCCTAGAATCAAACAATGAAAATAAACTGTTCACACGAGGCTACACAACCTTTGTTTCATGAATTTAAACTTCACAGGCTTACACATGCCACATGATCGCTCCCTTCATCCATTTGACTTACATTAAACCTGGTTGAGGAAAACTTCTCACAAACACTTCAATCTTGAATCAAATAAAAAAAAAATTGTTTCCATGTGATTCTAAGCAAGAACGACCCATCCTTTACAAAAAAAAAAAAAGAAAAGAGAAAAGGCTAGAATAAAAAAATCGAGCTAGGAGGAAGAACATATCCTGACGTTAAACCAGGTTGGGGAAAAAATGTTCACCGACACCTCAATCTTGAATCAAAATAAAAAGAAACTTGTTTCTATATGATTCTAAACAAAAAAGACCAATCCATTGCCCAAAAAAAAAAAAAAAGGCAAAGAACTCTTATGCTGATCGGATTGCTCAAATTGGCGTGATTTGGGGATTTCAAGTTTCAGAAAAAACCCTCTGAAAAAAAAAAATAGTTGCACTACTAAAAAAAAATCCACAAAAATCACCATAAATCTCCATAATTCATTATGATATTCCTTTACTTAGCAATAAAGATGAGTGACGGAAGAGAAGAAGAGAGAAAAGAGAGAAAAAAGAGGCTAAATGGTGAGTAGGGTTTTCACCCACACCACATAAAATATTATTTATGTATGTTGTGAATTGTGATAGTGTACTGTATACAAGGCATACAAAATATATACACCACCATAGACTAAAATAACCCCCTATATACATCTACTTATATTATTCTACACAACTTTGGGGCACATGATGGAGTTTTTATTTAGATTATTGTTTTAGTTAATATTTCATGAATTGAAAGGGCGGCTTGGCCCAACGGTAAGGCTTATTGTTAGTGTCCTTGGTGGCGTGAATTCGAGTCACGGAAACAGCCTCTCCAGAAATGAGAAGGCTGAATACATCTTGCCCTCCCCAGACCCCACGTTAGCGAGAGTCTCGTGCACTGGGTCGCCCTAATATTTCATGAGTTATTAGAGTCTAGGACATGAGGTCATTTTAATGTTTGTTTTTAGGTATTTTTGTAATAAACCATTATTATCAATGGTATTTTAGTAATTTTAGAGAGTCAAGTCAAAGTAAGGCCCTGTTAGAGTGTTGGTCGAAATCCTCTAGAAGGGCTTGATTTTGATACTTTTGTTTTTAGAAAGTCAAGTTTAGTAGTTTTGAGTCTAGGAAAGTCTTAGGTAGTAAGTAAGCTAGTAGTTTAGAAGTTTTTAATTTGGTTTTTGATATTTTCATGGTTTGTGAGCCTATGTATGGGCTGCACGTTTTTGTAATGGTATGATAGAATATTAATAAAATTTGTGGTTGGTTTTGCACTTCATGAGTGGATTACTATTCTTCAAGCATGTGGGTGCCTAAGTTTGAACTAGTTGGAATTTATGGGGAGACCATCCCTTATTAGCAGTAATGGAAATAAGGACTCGAACAAAGCTGAGCTTTGCGGCAGGAGCAAAGGTCTCCTGATAATCAATCCCATATGTTTGAGTGTATCCTTTTGTAACTAGCCGAGCCTTATAACGATCAACTGAGCCATCATGTTTGAGCTTGACAATGTATACCCATTTGCACCAAATAGGAACTTTGTTCCAAGGCAGATCAATAATATTTCAAGTGCCATTTTTTTAAGAGCAACCATTTTTTCCGGTATAGCAGCCTTCCACTGTGGTTGAGAAAGGGCATCTGTAACACTGCGAGGCACAGACACAGAAGAGATGGCAAGAGCAAAGCGACAATACGAAGAGGATAATGATTGATAAGACACAAAGTTAGCCAAAGGATATTGGACACAAGATTTAACACCTTTTCTAAGGGCTATAGGAAGATCAGAGTCATGAAGAGCAGAAGGATTACCTGGATCAGGAGCTTGAGCCGAAGAGACATCTTGGCCAGGAACCAGAGGAACAGTCGAAGTGCCTGATTTATTCTTTCTGGAATAAACTTGAAGAACCTTCTTCCCTCACCATGAACACCCGAGTTAAAGATAAAAACTGGAACAGGAAGAGGAGGAGAAAACTCTACAGAAGAATGCTCCCCCTGGGAAGAACTAGGAGAAGAAAACAAATGAATTGTTTCATGAAAGGTAGCATCCATAGAAGCAAACCGTTGCCGAGAAGCAGGATGATAACACTTGTAACCTTTTTGGCTAGGAGCATATCCTAAGAAAATGGATTTAAGAGCTTTAAGATCAAGTTTAGATCGCTGGGATTTATCCACATATTCATAGTAAATGCACTTAAAGACTTTAGGGGGAATAGGGAACAAGGATGCAGGAGAAGATAAGAACTCAAGGGGTAATTGAAAGTTAAGCACGCGGTTAGGCATTCTATTAATCAGAAAGGCCGCTGTTTGAATTGTATCTGACCAGAAGGTTTTGGGGACATTCATAGTGAATAACAATGCACGAGCCACTTCAAGTAAATGCCTATTTTTTCTCTCCACAACCTCATTTTGTTTTGGTGTATCAGGACATGTTTAATGAAGAATTCCCAACTGGTCAAGGAATGAGGAAAAAACATGGGATATATATTCACCCCCATTATCAGACCACAAAATCTTAATTTTCTTATTGAATTGGGTTTCAACCATTTTATGAAAAGAGACAAGAAGAAAAAACATCACTTTTTGATTTTAATAAATAATTCCAAGTGACACGAGGAATAGTCATTAACAAAGGTCACAAAATATCTAAACCCAGACAAATAAACAGTAAGAGCAGGTCCCCATGCATCAAAAGGAACTATATCATAAGTAGATTCACTTTTATTCAAACTAATTGGATAAGAGGTTCGATAATGTTTGGCATACTCATAAGGAGCACAATGAAAGATTGAGCTACAATTAGAAAATAAATGGGGAAACAATCTTTTTAAAGTAGAAGGAGAATGATGGCCTAGACGGTTATGCCACTGAGAAAGCTGCATGGTACTAAGATGACCATCATTTATTGCAGGAGCTGAGATCTGTTGAATAGGTAATGTAGAATGTGGATGGATATCCAAGATATATAGGCTGTTGTTCTCATGTCCCCTACCAGTCATCCTCCTTGAACTCAAGTCCTGAAATTCATAATGAGAGGGAAAAAAGTTATACTGCAGTTTAAGGACTTGATCAAATGACTAACAGATAACAAATTTAAAGTAAACTTAGGAACATAAATAACGGATGTCAAGGGTAGGGAAGCGGTGACGGGTATGTCCCCTTGCCGGCAATAGACGAATAGGAACCATTGACAATACGTACCTTATCATTCCCATGACAAATAGAATAGGAGGAAAAAAGAGAAGACGTACCAGTCATATGGTCAGAGGCACCTGAATCAATAATCCAGGAGTGACCAGGAGAAGAGACACTAGCACTGACCATAGAGGCAGAGGTACCTGAATGAGCAAACGAGGTCTGAGGAGAAGATGTGGATGTGTCCAAACTCGACATGAAGTATCGCAGAGCCTCCATCTCATCACGAGAGAATGAACTAGAAGTAGAATCAGTAAACGGTGCAGATGTAGTATCTGCAGTAATAGATGTCATAAAATTAACACTTTACCGGCCTCCACGAACAAAACAAGAATCACCATGTCCTCTAGTAAATGAGCCACGCTGAGAATGACCCTGAAACTTATAGGGGCGACCATTTAGGTCCCAACATGTCTTTTAAATATCCAAAACGACCACAATGATCACATTTGAATTTATCTCTCATCCCCTGAAAAACCACCTCAACCATCTCTGAAACTGCCCCGACCACCACCACTACGTCCATGGGAGCCACCACGGCCACCATGCTGATTAGATGAGAGAAGAGCTAATTTTTCTCTAGAAGAGAGTGATGTAGGGTTCCACATGGCATGCCTACGATCCTCTTTTTCCTGGACATATGAGTAAACTTCACCAAGTGGCGGGAAGGGATCCTTCCCTAAAATTTGTATGCGAATACCATCATATTCAGAATTGAGACCTGCTAAAAAATCAAACACTCTGCTTTCTTCAACCTCCTTATGGTATTCAACAACATCTTCAGGACACTTGGGGTGATAACTCTTGTAGTAATCAATTTCTTGCCACATTCCTTTAAATGTATAATAGTAGGAAGAGAGATTTATCACCTTGACAGAAATTGGCCACTTCTAGTCACAGATCATACGTCTTGGCTTTATTGCCTTTCTTTAAATATGTCTGAATCATGGAGTTCCATATAGCTTTGGCAGTTAGTAGATACATGAAAGTGTTAGAAATCTCAAGCTTCATGGAATGGAGTAACCAAGACATAACAATGACATTTTCCGCCTCCCACTTAGGAAAAGTAGGAGAGCTGGGAGCTGGAGCTTTAGTTGCACCCGTTAGATATTCGAGTTTCCCTTTACCGGTAATATATATTTGTGCAGAGTAAAACCAAGGTAGAAAATTGTTGCGTTAAGGTACCTGGACGAAAATCTTCACCGTTGCTTTGATTCTCTACCAAACGACGTGAGACCACTTTTGAATGATCCTTTATGTAAAAACGACCTACCTAGAAGAGATCATCCATAAAAAAAACCCTTGAGACAATCAATAGAACATTTTTCTCAGATCTAGCCTTTTTCCTTTTTTCACAAAATTGCCCAAAAAACTTTATTATGATCATTGAAAAATCATGAAAATTCATGATAAATCACCACGATCCAAACCCCTAAAATTTTTCCCTAACCGATGTATGGACCTGCTGACGACAGTGTCCGTACAGCTGACGTCACGTTGACATCAGTAGTGTTCTTCGTTGCGCTTCTTCGACTCGGTCAGCCTTCGATCGTAATGTGGCTCTAATACTGAGTTGGAATTTGTGAGAGAGAAAAAGAGGAGAAAGAGAAAAAGGAGAAAAATATGAGAGAAAATGCAAGGAGAGAGTCTTATGTTCTCTCCTAGACTCAATAAGATACAAAATACCATTATACCCTCATACATGCACCGGACATATAGGCCTACAGAATCCTAGTTGGTGATTCTAGGTCTGTGAAGGTAGGTAATTACCTCACATAGGTACTTATCTTTCTCTTCTTCTTTTCTTTTTCTTTACCTTTTGTTTACTTGCTGCACTCCTTGATAACCCATCTTCTCCTACTTCCCTTTTGATTTTCTCCATGACAACCTAATTTTCCATCCCCACCAATTGGCCAGACTATGAACCCATATCCTTGTGTTTCCTTCCATCAACACCTGATCCTCTTAACCATCTACACCCTGCTATACCGTGTGATTCCAGCCCCTGTTTTCCCTATTTAACCAGTGCTCAACCTAGCTGGTTTTATCAGTTATCTTTTTAGCAAGATATTACATTATTTGTCCTAATCAGTAGCTGTTTTGGACCTAATGAATCACACTACAAACCAACCATTTACTCTACTGTCCAGTATCCTAATCTGTTCGTCAGCATCAGTCCTAAATCCCATACATATATTTACTGTTGTAACATCTAAACAACAACCTTTGCACATTGTTTATCCTTACACCTGACCCTAAATTCTTACTTGGTAATAACTTTATCAGCCTTCATTACACCATCCTTATCTCTTGTGTTTGCACTCTGTTTTGAGTACCTAAGTCCCTTAATATCTTTGTTGTTTGACCAGATTCTAAAGCTATAAGCCCTAGATCATGTGTAGGGAAGTTTTCCTCATAAATTTTGAGTTGCCTTGATGCATATGCTATCATTTTCTTGTGTTACATAAGTACACAACCCAAACCATTCTGCGGAGCATCACTATAAACTACAAATCCACCTGAACTCGAAGGTAAAATGATGAATATGGCTGAAACGAACCGATTCTTAAACTCTTGGAAACTATTCTCGCATTTGTCATTCCACTGAAACTTGGCATTCTTCTAGCTTAATTTAGTTAAGGGTCCCGCTATACATGAGAATCCTTAAAAAAATCTTCTATAATAGCCTATAATACCCAAGAAATTGCGAATCTCATATACATTGGTCAGTCTCGACTCTCGACCAATTAATCACAACTTCCACATTTTTGGGATCCAAATAAATCACATCTTTAGATATTACATGTTTTAAAATCATCACGTGGTTAACCAAGATTCACATATATTGAACTTAATATATAACTTTTGCTCCCTTAAGGTCTGCAATGTGATCCTTAAATATTCTCCATGTTCCTCTGAACTCTTATAGTACACAAGTATGCCATCAAAGAATACTATTACAAACTGATCTAAGAAGGGCTTGAATGCTTTTTTCATTAAGTCTATGAAAGCCATGGCCACGGAAGCATTTGTCAAACCGAATGGCATCACTAAAAACTCGTAGTGTCTGTACCGCATTTGAAAAGTGGTTTTGGGTGCATCTTTCCTCCTAATCCTGAGTTGATGGTAACCTAATCTTAAGTTAATTTTTGAAAAGACCTTGGCCCCTTCCAATTGATTGAACAAGTCTTCGATCTTAGGTAATGGGTACTTGTTTCTCACAGTCCTTGTTCAGTTGTCTATAGTCGATACACAATTTCATCAACCAATCATTCTTCTTCAAGAAGAGCACCTGAGCACCCCAAGGTGATATACTTAGGGGAACAAAGCCCTTATTTAATAACTCTTACAATTGCACCTTGAGCTCCTTCAATTCTATAGGCACCATTTGATTCGGTGCCATAGAGATAGGTGTAGTTCCTTAAGTTAAGTCAATAGCAAACTCTATCTCTCTATTTGGCGGCAGCCCATGGAGATCTTTTGGAAACACATCAACAAACTCTATAATAATAGGGATATCTTCAACTCCTATTCCTTCATTTTGGTTATTTACCACATATGCTTGATAACCCTACCAATCCTTCTAAAGTAAATCGAAGATTTCTTTGATAGCCCTTGAAACACAAACTTAGGTTGGCCCACAATATTGAACACCACTTCCTTTAGATTACAACTTACTATAGCATGATACACACCCAACTAGTCCATACCCAGATCATATTAAAATCTTGAATTTCTAAAAGGATAAATCGGTCACTAATTTCCTATCTCCGATCTTAATCACACAAGATTTACATATAGCTTAACATAACCTGGTTTCACCCATAGGAGTGGACATTGACAAAACATACTCTAAAGGTTTAGGCCTAACTAGCATGTCTCATAAAATCACGTGATACAAAAGAGTGAGTAGATCCAGGATCAATAACTTGTGCTATATGAGAAAAGAATGGAAGTGTACTTGTGACCACGGATTTGGATGCCTGACATCTTGTTCAGTAATAGCATAATCACGGCCTTGGGCCTTGGGTCTCTGCTTCCCATCCATAGGCTTAGTCGTTTGTTCACTCCTTAAGGTTGGGCCATCTTTAATTTCATAGCCACTTGTCCACATTGAAACAAACTCCAGATTCACGGTAGTAGATGCCCTTATGCATTTTCCCACACTTTGGACAAGTCACTGCATCCTTCTGATATGACAGTTTTGGCTCAATTTCAGTAAAAGTCTTTCTCCTGGATACCATGGCACTATTGTTTCCCTTGCTAGGTCCCTCTTAATTAGGACGTTTCTTTCCTTGATCCCAGATTCTCTGGAGATCTTCATATTCCCTTTCAACTATCTTTGCTGTAAAAGTCTTCAATCTCAAGGCCCCCATCTGAGTCCTAATGCACATTTGTAATCCCCTTTGAAATTTCTTTGCCTTTCTAATATCATCTGATGTGAGGTGAGGGAAAAACGGGCCACCTTGGTAAAATTGGTCTTGTATTGTAGTATGGTCTTACATCCTTGGACTAGCTCCTTTTCGTCATGCACACTTTATGGAAAATAGTTCTTGTGGAATGCAACCAACAAAACGACCTGAGTTATTGGTTCATCCTCAAGTGATAATGTCTCTCTAGTTTCTCTCCACTAATGTTCTACTTCCCTTTTTAACAGAAAGGTATCAAAAGAGACTTTCTATATCTTAGTGCAGTCAATCATCT
This sequence comes from Platanus orientalis, assembly GCA_025762735.1. NCBI lineage: Eukaryota > Viridiplantae > Streptophyta > Magnoliopsida > Proteales > Platanaceae > Platanus > Platanus orientalis. The sequence goes on from JAOXJP010078631.1 coordinate 9,817, forward strand.
AAAAATTTTTCACCATTTGCATTACCCCAAGCTTCTGCTTCCATTGGGTTTGAAGCACCTTTAAACTCAGGTGGTCCCATTCTCTAAACTGTTCTGTGGTGCTGCCTTCGGTCTCAACACCCTTGTCTCTGTGATTCCCTCCAGCATTGACATGCCTTTCCACTACATCAACAAGACTCCTAATGGCTTGAAAAACGCTAGAAAGGTTCTTAGTTTCCAATTCAGAGGTAGAAGCGGTAGACCTACGTGGTGACATTTTCTCCTAAAATTAAATGAAGGTTAAAGTCAAATCTTTATAAATAACCATATCATTCTAGATGTGTTAGACTATTCCAACTATATACACACTAAGTAGAAAACATCAATCAAATACTTCAAGATTCATCACTTATCCATCCTCAAAAGTCAGTTTTTAACATCTGAGAATCCTACATAGTCGCACCACTATTTTGATTGTCAATAGAATCTAAAACCTATGGCTCTAATTTGTCAACAGAATCCTAAACCTAGGGCTCTAAAAAAGGATGCGTGATTGAGGATGCGGCATTTTCTACACATTGAGAAAAAACCATTCGAGTTCTGGACTAAGGACCAGGATGTTCCTGGAACATTCGTGATTTTGTTCGATTCTGCCTCCTACCAAAAGGTGATCCTGTTCCTACAAAAGGCTAAGGATGAATGCAGAGACGTGGCTTTCCGGGAAACTTTATACTCTAAGAATAGGAAGGTGTTCCTAACTAGGGGTTCAAATGAGCAGGGATGGTTTATGAGAATCACTGAATGGAAACAGAATAGTTAGAACTAGTGTGTTGTGGTTCCGGCTGATGATGAGTTTTGGGGATGGTTGAACATGGCAACGGTGCTACAACAAATGTTAAAGGCCAAGCAAAAGGTGGTGGAGCCACCGAGGGATCATTTGGGTGATGTGAGTTTAAGAAGAACAACCTGTTCGAATCCTTCTACGAATACGATAGTGGAGGGTTTTGGGTATCAAGCTGTTCTCTGCGAATTATGGGCTAAGCCCATGGATTGGGGAGTAGTGTAAAGCTTGGTGTCACAAAGGATATTAGATGGTAGGAAGTTGCTTTCTCTGGATCCGGTGGGTTGGCCTACCAATAGAGCATTAGGAATCACTCAATCTTATCAAGATGTGTTGAAACTCCTGGCCAATGGGCCTGTGGACATTGAAGATGGTGTAATCGTGTTTAGAAAATGGTCATGGACGGTAATGGTTCTAAATCCTTTGGTGGTTCTAGGTCCAAGATGGTTGAAGATTTGGGGCCTTCCTGCAGAATGGTGGTCGGATGAGGTGGTTGAGTAAATTGGAGTTCAATGCGTGGCCTTATGGAGACGGAGGAGAAATGTTGGCAGGGTTCACCAGCACCGTTGAAGCAGCTTAGGCTAGGTCTGCCCTACCTGCGCAAATTACCTAAGGTACTTAAAGTACCGACTAGGGTTGGTGAAACAATGGTGGTTATAGAGGTTGAGTTCATGGGTGGAGCTAGAGATGAAGGTGGTTATGGCGAGATCATGGCCAAGGCGGTGCGGGAGGTTGAAGATGATAGGCGAATTACCTATTCTACCCTTTAAACCCAAACGAAAATGTGGGTCATTCAAAATTCAAATTTTGAATTGGGAAGCCCGTCGAACGGTGGTAATGGGCCTCTGGATTATGGGTCCAATCATGTAAACGATGTCTCCAAGTCCAAGATAACTCAGGCTTGGGTTCTGAAGTCTGGCTTGGAAGATAGGCATGGGTGGAATGGGTCGAATGAGATGGCTGAACTGGATTGTCAGTGCGTTCCAGCCTTAATAAGGGAGTCCCACTGCTTAATCGTTTTTCCCATCTCTTTCTTATGCCAGGAGAGGAGGAAAACGACAATAGCATCGAGGAGCCAGAGCAAGGGTGTGGGAGTTCCCAACGTCTCAATTTAGTCTCTAATCATCCGGTAGTGTAGGAGATTGGCAAAGGAGAAGTTTATGACAACAAGCGAAAGGTAGGCATTGTTTTGGAGGTTGATTTGTTGTTTGAGGAAGCATGGAAACCACTTAGCACCTGTGCAAAAGATGGGGATGGGGTCAAAGGACGTAGCGGCGAAGGGGAACTGTAGGGTAGGGGCCAACAACACCGGAATTCCACTCTGAAGCAAAGTAATCATTCCATCTATAAAGGTTCCTTTATGACTCCTTCACAAGGGGAAGTTCGGCAAGTCATACAGTACAGAGGGGGAAGTGATCAGGAAGATAGAGGGTGGGATGGGGATGATGAATACGCATATGCTGGCGACGATGGAGATGAAAAGATTTTTACCACCCCTATGGGAGTGTCTGATGACAGGAAGGGTCGAAATGATGGCCATAGTCGATGCATAGGGTCAGACTCTGACGAGGAATTTGTATGTCAGACAGAAGAGAATGAGGATGAAGATCATGATGTGGGCTTTGAAGCATATTAAAAAAGGTTTGTCCAATGGGTTGCTTACTCTTCTTCGTCTGGGGGTGAGCTTGAGATTGATAGCTTATCACACAAGGCACATTTGTGGGGGATGGTACAATTATAACATGGAGAATCGTCCTCCAATAAATCCTTCGTCCTAGGTACCCTTGATCACTCTAGTTCTTCTTTACGTAGATCTTTGTGTGTTCCTTCGTTTAATTGTATTGTAGGTCCTAACCAAATGCCACAGTCTAGATCTACTAGAATGCTGGAATGCCATAGACTAAAGGGTGAGGTTGGTGATAACATGGAGAGGGTTTCTGGATGTGAAAATTTGGATGATCAAGAAGAGGAGGTGGATAGGTTTGTTGGTTAGATGGGGTTTACAGTTAGTGACAGTAAAGGGAATGATGTGAAGTTATTAAAATATCTAAAAATGGCTAAGTGCGGAACTCAGAAAAAGAGACTGGACAAAAGCGTAAGGAAACTTAAGAAATTGGAATGGGCAATGAAAGATGGTGATATAATGGGAACGGAAGAGAGGTTGAAGAGAACTACTGGTTTGGGCTCATCTACGATGCATAAATGAAGGTGTTGTCTTGGAATGTTCGCGGGCTGGGGGGTGTTGAAAAGAGGCAAAAAATGAAGAATGTGGTTGAAAGTTATGGTTCTGATATAGTTGTCATTTAAGAAACTAAGAAAGAAGCATTACATTGCTGCCTTATTAAATGGACTCTGGGCCCTTTACTTTTGAAGTGGATTTTTATTCCCTCGGTAGGAGCTTTGGGGGGCATTTTATGTGCCTGGAATCCGTTAAATGTGGATAAAATTGATGAAATTATTGGTTAATTTTCTATGTCAATCATCTTAAAGGATATTCAGATAGGCCAGACTTGGATGTTCACAGGTGTTTATGGACCGACTTCTTCCTCTCATAGAGGTGACTTTTGGGTGGTGCTGAAATCTTTGAAGGATAGATGGCTGGGTCCTTGGGTGGTATGTGGAGACTTTAACGTAATTCGGTCTGTAAATAAAAAGAGTTCTGGCGGCAAAATTACTCGTAGAATGAGAGACTTTGAGGAATTTGTGAAAATGGGGAATTTGAGATATAGCCCCCCCTTTGTAATGCCAAATATACACAGACGAATTGTCAGGAGCGATTGGTTTTGAGCAGGTTGGACAGATTTTTGGTGTTTGGGACTTGGGAGGATTTTTACCCACATTTTTTTAAGAAGCTCTCCCAAGAGTCACATTAGATCATTGGCCGATACTTCTTCAAACTTCATCCTACAATTTTGGGCCCAAGCCCTTCTATTTTGAGAATATGTGGGTAACACATCCTTCCTTTAAAGGTTTGGTCCATAGCTGGTAGAATAAATGCACGGCGGATGGGTGGGCTGGTTATTGCTTTATGCAGAAGTTGGGTTATATTAAGGGTAAGTTGAGGTAGTGGAATAAATCTACTTTGGGTGCCTAAAAACTACCAAAGACAAATTAACACAGGAGCTTCAGATCATTGATAGGAGGTTGGAAGACATTGGGGGAGATGTAGGGGAATTAAGAAACAAATGGATAGAAATCATGCCTAGATAGGGTGTTGAAGGCAGAGGAGATTTGTTGGCATCAAAGGTCTAGGAACAAGTGGTTAAAGGAAGGCGATGGAAACACAAGATTCTTAAGGTGGCTAATGGTAGGAAAAGAAAGAACATTATAATGTAGCCAATGGTGGATGGTAAGGAAGTTTCTTCTTTTCGAGAGATTGCTAATGAAGCCATTGGGTTTTATGCCCATTTGTATAAGTAGGACAGCTTTGATAAACTTGTTATTGAACATTTGTTTGCTTTTGTAATCCCTAGCGATCGAGTAGTGGAGTTAGAAAGATTGTTTAGTATGGAGGAAGTACATGGTGTTGTGTTTGGGATGGATGAGGTGAAGGCTCTTGGACCGGATGGATACTCTATGTTGTTTTTCCTAGAATGCTAGGATACAGTTAAGGGGGATTTGATGAAGGTTTTTGAGGAGTTTTATGATAGGGGAGCTTTGAATAAAACTATGAGGTCCACTTTTATTGTTCTCATCCCTAAGAAGGATAATGCTAAGGTGCTGGGAGAGTTTCGACCTATTAGTCTGGTGACAAGTCTCTACAAGATTATTTCCAAAGTGTTGTTGTGGCGGCTAAAAGGGGTTATGGAGTGTGTGGTTTCTTCTACTCAGAGTGCCTTTATACAGGGGAGATAAATTCTAGACAGTATTATGATTGCAAATGAATGTGTGGACGCTCATAGAAGGGGAGGGGAGCCTGGTGTTGTTTGTAAACTAGATATGGAGAAAGTTTATGATAGAGTGGACTGGGGTTTCCTTCTTTGGGTTCTCAAAAAGAAGGGTTTTGGGGAAAGGTGGATATCTTGGATATCAGGATGCATTATTGAACTGTTTTTCTCAATTTTGGTGAATAATACATCCAAAGGTTTCTTCAAATCATCAAGCGGCCTTAGACAAGGGAACCCTCTTTCCCTGTTCTTATTCACCTTGGTAATAAATGGCTTAGGTGCAATTCATAAGAGGGCGGAGATGGTAGGGTTGGTGAAGGGTTTTGAAATAGGGGAGAAGAGAGTTATGGTGTCCTGCCTATAGTTTGCTGATGATACCATCCTATTTTTTCAGGCAGATTGGAAGAACATTAGTAACATGGAGCTTTGTTTGAAGATTTTTGAAGCTATCTCTAGGCATGGTATCAAATATCTCGAAATATCTTAAATATCTTCCGACATATATCCATGTCTACCAGGACCGACACGAT
>JAOXJP010078652.1:0-15053 GCA_025762735.1 Platanus orientalis
GTGTGTGTGTGTGTGTGTGTGAGATAGAGAGAGAGAGAGAGAGATGTCTAAAGAATACCTACTACCATGCTTTTTCTCCTTTCAAAGAAATAAGAAAATCTTTTTAAGTAGAAAATTAAGAAAATGAGTAAGATTAATCACCAAATGATGTAAGTCTCACTCATTTAGAACAACATCACTTAGGTCCACTTGACAAGTAGGTTAAATTACTTGTAAGTCCAAACAATGCCTTAATATGGTCTTGATCCTAATACAAGCTGGTCAAGGTATGCTAACAACCTTTTAGCATTTGTAGTTATAATAGGTAAAAGATACATCTCATGCAAATTAACTTCACTAGAGAGGGTAGCGCATTACCACTGACGGATCAAGCTGAAACATTAAATGTCTACGATGTCATTTGACTTTTGACCACAGTATCTTCCTCCCCAATCAACAGAGTTGATAAGCGTCCTTTATTAGCTACATAACGCAAGTGGATTGATTATGAGATTTTTATTTTTTTTAAGAAAATAAGTTTTGAAATGATGTCAATCCAAGTAATGCCAAACCATTTTATAAAATAAAGGCACATGATTAGTGACAAAATAAAGCCAAGCATGGCTCCATTTCAGAATGTTACAGTATGTCTTGTCCCTCTGAATATTTTTTCCATGTATCCTTTCTCTTGTTGTTTGGAGTGAGGGTTTCTAATGTTGTTATATTATGCAGTTATTTTTGAAAGGTTTTAGAGAGAGAGAAGCAAGCAACAACACTCTGTAATTGTAAGTACCGTGACATGCTTTCTCTTGATTTTCCTTCTTCTGTTATCTACTTTGAGTACTTACAATTGCTATATGTCAGAATCATTCATGATATATCTGAAAATTTTGAGTCATTTATGTATTAGTGTTGAGCATCTTGTTGGTCTCATTCTCTTGAAACTTGAGTCACATAAACAATACCTATTTTTTTAAAGGTTACTGATCATAAAGCACATCTTTATGTGGGGATGGGTATTATGTGGATTAAAATCCAATGGTTAACAGTACATTTTTCTATGTTATTTGGACTTCCCCTGAGCATATTTGTAAGCATACTTGCATGTACAAATATGCTTTTTAATCACTTCCATTTATAAACTGCACATGCTAAACCACATGATGTACTTCAATGTAGGGAGTCGCCAATATTGATGTCCTAAAATTCCTTTGTAAATTTAATCCTTTATAAATCATTGCTTACGTAAATATCTAGGAATCTTGTCAAAGTAAGGGTTGTGTACTTGCTTAAATCATGTTGTTATTTAAAGTTTGACAAAATTTTAGGGTAATTTAGTTTTTCTGTTTGTTTCTAAACCTTATACAAACTCCATAAATAACCCTAGTTTTTTAAGTGATATAAAATGAATGATGAATCTTTATATCTCTAATTTATTTACATTCCACATAATAATTTTCTATAAAGATGAAATGAATAGTATTAGCAATATTATTAAGGATTTATTTTCCAATATTTTAATATTTTATTAAAATTTCCCTTTGTACTTTTAATCTTTCTAGGAGTTCATCCAATGAATTAAGTTATTTTAAAAGATTTAATTTATTAGTTGAAGGACTTAGATTTTCTTAGAAGAACATCGAAACTTCAAGTTTAGTAGGAAGAAAAAAAGTAATAGAAAATGGAAGCAAAATATGAGTAAATATCAAAATTTTACTCATAAAATTCATTCGCTGTATATTAATAGGATACCCATTGTTGGACCTGAGCAGGACTAGATTATGTCTGTATGTGTGTGTGCATGCATGCATAAATCCAAACCAATCATGCAAGTATTTCAAGTTATTGGACCTAGAATCTACCGAGTGGACTTTGGTACATCATGTACTCATTTTAGGGGTGGCAACAAGCCAAACCTCGGCCTCATTTTAATCTCACCGAGCCGAGCATGAGCCTGGATTTGAGCTCAATTTCTAAACATGCCTGAGCCGAGCTTCACTTAAGCTAAGCTTAGTCTGGTTCTTTTTCACACACACACACACACACACACACACACATACACACACACACATATATATATAGCCGAGCTTGAGCGTTGCCTTCATGTGATGAGCCCAAGCTGAGTTGGGCAAAGTTCGGCTCAACTCTACTCACTGCCACCCTTTTCATTGATAGCTTTAGGCTGCTGAAGATCGTAGTTTGAATTTGAGCTATGCTAAGGAGACTATTACCACCTATGGTCTATATTGGCATGGGTTGAGCCAACCCGAGCACAGCCTGAAATTTTTCCAGAAAAGTTTTGGCCAATGCTTAGGCCCCACAGGCCCCATGCCTGAACTTAGGCCTGAACCATAGATTGGGCCTTCTCAGGTCAACCTTGGCCTGGCCCAAGGCTTGATGTCCAAGCCTGAGGCTAGAGTTTTTCTTAATATTTTTATTTCAAATTTTAGCTTTTTATAATAACTTAATTAGCCTTGGTCATAGATCCTTGTTATTTTCTTATTGCCTTTTAAAACAATAAAGTTTCAACAAACCAACTTGTACAAATGAAGTACTTCAAAACCTAATTTTAAATTAACACAAGTAAATGATAATATCAAATTTGCCCAATGTTTACTCCATCCCTTACCCAATTGATAGTCGCGATCATCTTTTTCACCGATGATTATTTGTTGATTGCCACATGGTTCAATGTCTAATAATCCATCATCTCATAACCTAGATTAAACAGGTTTCGAGGCTTGATCTTCATGTCTATATTCCAATTTGAGTCGTACGTAGAAAACTTGCTTCATTTGGGATGTGAACACATATGGTTCATCTGTTGTTTCTTAGTATTTAAACAACAAATGCATGAAGTTCACCAGCATGAACCCTAATTCATCAGTTTTATTTCCTCTACCTAGTGCCCTGACATTGATTTAGTCACACTTGAACAATACAAACTCCATGTTCTTTGTCAACTATATTTTTTCTGTTAAATGACCATAATAAGTTATTTCTCTAACAACCAGATTGTTGTTATTACTACTTGCATAGCTCATGATCGTCATAGTAATGGACACATCACATATCTAGGTTTTGCACCTCCAGTCCTTTTCAAAAATTTAGAATTTATATTCGTTAATGTTATAGGCTGTGAATCTTCTTGACATGTTTTGAGGTCCACTAGCGAGCACCTCAAGTCCTTCCGAAAATGGTTTACCCATTCTTCGTAACACTCCAACCTATTTAGATTAATTAATGTTAAAACACAATAAAAATAAATTTTTGGGATAAAAAATGAATCTCACTTTAAATCTAAAAAAACATGCATATGTCTTCAACTAATCAAAAAACTTTTTGTTGTGCATTTTATGTCTTTCATGAGGATTAACTTTTTAGTGCATTAACCCTATTTGTTGGTTATGCAACCTACATGAAATGTTAATGCTTTAGATTAGATTGATATATAAATGTTGGAAGAAATTTAATAAAAAATAAATAGTTACCCGATATAATCCGTGACTAGGTCATGGTTGAACAATATATAGCGATGTGCTTGCTTCCATTGTAGATCGGTTAATATAACTTGACCTATAATCCCAGTCATTGTTTCATCATAGTTTCCTGTGGGGTTGGTTTAACCTTATTTCAACATCATTTATGTAATGCCCCCAACTTGGACTCGGATATGGGATCCGTATTTGCCTCAGATTCAGATCGTTACATTACATTGATTCAAAAACCAATGTTTATATGTCGATGTTCATAATTCAATAACCATAAATTCATAGTTCAATATCCATTAATTTACGGAAGTGTATTCACACTCATAATTCAATAATTGTAGAAGCGTACATCAACATCACATAGATTACAATAGTCCAACAATTAATAGTCGTGGAAGATAGTAAATGCTATAATCTTCAATATCAATCCAAAAATAATACTAACACATCCACATAACATAAGATTCAATAGTCTACATCAATAAGGTGCCCTTTCACCTAAGCCACAAGCAAAGGGAAAATATAATACATGGCCTCTTAATAAAATCCACAATATCGTGATCTAGAAAAGTATTATAAAGCAAGAAAAAGAAAAGCTAATATTACTATAGCAAGTCCCTAGAGTGGAGAACCTATAGTCAAAGTTAGTTTAAAAACAAATGACTATGTTAGTCCTAACCTGTAAGAAATCTAGCTGACTATAGATAATATGAAATGAAACATAATTTTAAGTACTAGCATGTCCAAAGGTAGATATAAAACTAAATAGAGATTGGAGAAATGAGTATAATCATGCTAATACGAACATAATCTATAGTCAAATGTCAAACAAAATTCAAAAGTCTAATACAAAGTTCTAAGTTCGGATAATAATTAAATGCAAAGATCATAGCTCACAAGTTCAATGACTTATGTTAGTCTCGAAAAACCCAATGTTCGATAATTTGGAGTGCTCAGAGTTCACTATCTCAAAAGGTTTCAAAGTTCACATGGTTCAAAGTGTTTGGAGTTTAATTGGTTAGTATTTAGAGTTCAAAGATTCAAAATGTTCAAAGTTCAATATTCGAAGTATTCAAAGTCCACATTGATCAATATTTGAAGGGTTTAAAGTTCGATGTCCAAAAGGTTTAATGTTTGATATCCAAATGTTCAATGCAAAATATTCGTATGCTCTAACCAATCCCACAGGTAGGGTCCTGATCTCGTGCATGAGTAAAAGGTCAATGTCCTTGTTATAACCACAAAGGTAGGGTCCTGATCTTCTGTTTAATCCTTAGAAGTAGGGAAAATATTTGTGAGTCAAAGAGCATGTTTGAAGTACTTTTTCACACTCAGCTTTGTGAGTAGGCCCAAATAGTCAAGAACACACTTAGCCCAATATCAAGGCCCATATAATCAATGGTCACACTTAGCCTATGACAGGACCCAAAATGGGTCAAAGGTTCAAAGTTCAATAGGTTTCACATTAATATGTACAAAGGTTTACATAGTTTCAATAATCAGAATATTTTTAAAATGTATAGAACTTACATAGGCATGACATTGCCATGATTCAATCATTTTAAAGGCATATAGTTCACTTAGATTTGATGTTAGAATATAATTCGATATTCTTAAGATGATATCATAATAATTCACTAAGTATTTACATAAATCAGTGATTCAAAACAAATTTGGATTCAATGATTTACATGGTTCATATAATCACATTGAGAGCATAAAGTTTAATAGAATCAATGAGTTCAACACATATTTACAAAAATTCAAAAGTTCACATGAGTTTCCAATGAATCTAATCATAGAGATCATCTAAATATCACTTCTAGTGTTCCAAAAAAAGGGCAAGGCAAAATTTTCTATCAATTTGATCATTAATGGTGTAGATCTTGAAGATTCATAATTTCACACAGATTTCAAAACTTCAAATGAGGAAAATTTAGATTTTACATAATCTAAAGGATTCATGAAGGAGAACAGTCCACACAATGTTTAAGAACAATAATTTTCAGACAATAGGTATAAATTTAAAGAACAAACAAGTGTAATGATTCAAAGCTTGGATCTCCAGGATCTTTAGAGATTCTAATGAGAAATGAGTTTTACTAAGCATAGAGAACAAAAACATCCTAAGAAATCTAGAATTCAAGGATCTAGCATGGTTCAATGGATTGAATTCAAAGATTTCCAATAATCTCAAAGGATTCCATGTATATCATCACAAAAATTGAAAATCAAAGAGAAGAACTCATCACATCACCCATAAGAGTGAAAATCGTCTACTACAACGCGAATTGTGATAAAGTTTGGCATCATCTACAGTGCAACATGTACCCCTAAAAATTGGAAAAAAAATTCGATAGGTCATTTTTACTTTTTGGATGGTGATTTCCACATTTTTAGGGGCACATGTCACATGGCAGATGATTCCAGACTTTATCACACTTAACGTTGAAGTAGACGATTTCAACTACACCCATAATAAGCAAGATTTACTTCCAAACTTAAATCTAAAAGTTTTTAAGCAAGGGAACCTTCACTTTACTTCCTCAAATCACCTTGCTCTACAATTTTAAAGTAGATCTAACATCAAATGAATGAAATTAAGATAGTTGAGGAGAAAGATGACTTTATCAAGCAAAAGTTCCCAAGAATGGGTTGAACTTATCAAATTGAGAAAAAATTTCTCCTCCGTCTTTCTCAAATCTCTCAATTCTCTCTTTCTTCCTTTCGATGTTATAAGAGGTATAATATACCTAAATGAGATCATATAGTGGTTGTAAATTATCACAAATGAGATCCCACTGGTGTGGGGGGTCAAATAGAAGCAAATTATATCGTAAAAGTGGCAAAAATTGTAATTTTTAAACTTTTTAGCATTTCTAAACGTGATTGATCATGAGATCCATGATTGATCATAGGCCTTCTAGAAAATTTTCAAGGACTTGGCCCCTTGTTTCGTGACTGATCAAGCCAAAATCATGCTTTCATGATCGGTTATGAAATATGTGATCGATCATGAGATCCGTGATCGACTTTGTCATGTTCTGAAACCCACACATGAAAATCGTGGTAATATAAACGAAAACACATGTGCATGGCGTTGTAGATCTCGGAGTGTGAGAATGCTCTTTCATTGCAGAATGAACTCTTATCTTACCTAATTGCAGCGTATATATTTTATTTTTCATTTCTTATCCCAATTGCTTAACCTCAATTATCAACACATTGTAGCAAAAACATAACCATAAGATAATAACATTCATCCATAAAGTATAGTGGAATATAAACATACACATTCTAAACTATGTAATAGAATATAACAAGAACCTCCAATATTTATATTCAGTAGCTACTAATATCATCTATCAAACTAAACATACCTATAAGTGTCTACATAGTACTACTAAATAGGTTATCCAAACAGGCAAACATCATGTTCATCACCTTAAGTAATACTACTAATTAATTAAATCAATTGTATCTCAAAACCTAAACTGTCTCATACATGAGTGTAGAAAATAAATAGATAAAAATAAAGTAACATGAACGGTCCACTCATCCCCATGAACCATCTCCCTGAGCCAATCTTGCAAAAGATCACATGCTATAGAGTGCCATATGAAAGGGTGTTAAAAAACATGGGTAAACTATAAAGCTTGTGAGAAAACATACATAATGTCCCACATAATAAATTGAATGTCATGAGTACGGAATGATAACAAATCAAAACAGATGGATATATATGAGTTGAACTAACTACAACACTGATCAGAATCTAATAAATGTGCAGAAGTAATAAGCCAAATCAACAAGAGTCTATAATTGAAATCAATAAAGTATGTCTCATAAGGAAAATTCAACATATAATGTAAACGTATGCTTCAAAATACTCATAAATAACTAGGCTTTAGCACCTCTCAAATAAGCTGCCTTTGCTAATAGATATCAAAACCGATGCATGTTTATAAAAGCTTAATGCAACTCTCAACTCAGGGAACCTACGAAGGATTTCTCACAAAACACATCTCGGATTAGAACAACTTAATCCATGTATAGTTCTTGAACCAAATCTCATCAAAACACCTCATGACAAATCCAATGGATTAACCCACATATGTCATTTAACGAAACTAAAATCATATGACCCATGTAGGGTCTCTAACAAAACAGAAACCTCAAATAGAATTGGTGGGCACCTAATGTCATTTTTACTTATTGATGTGACCCTGTGATTAGGTACTTGAAATAAGTCATAATATTGTCCTCACATATTGACGTGACCCAGTGTTTAAGTACCTGAAATAGGTCATAAGACCGTCTTCACTTATTAATGTGACCCGGTGATTTGGTACTTGAAATGGGTGATAATACCATCTTCACCTATTAATGTGATTTGGTGATTGGGTACCTGAAATGGGTCATAAGACCGTCTTCACCTATTAATGTGACCTGGTGATTGGATATCTAAAAAAATCCTAAAAAATCATAGCAGTACTTAAAATCCATATATATATATATTTATAGAGAGAGAATAATATGTACAATGAAAGTGATGTCCATGCAATAAAATTTATTGTGAAACCATGTAAAGCTTGTGTTTAAAACCAAATAAAAAACCATAGCTCATACTCACACCAAAAGCCAATGATCAAAATTCCTCTTCAAACTCTCCAAACCAACAATAGCATAAAAGTCCTAACTAAATCATGTGGATGTAATGATACTAATGTGGAGCTCATCAAATCAATTATAAGTAGATATAATCAAGTAGAGAGTATAATAATAGCATCAATGAGAAACTAGCATATGAGATAGCATAAGCAACAAAGCTTAGAGTCAATTAAAGTAAGTAAAGACTACCAACTAGCAATGATGATATGAAAAGGAATCTCAACTACGGGAAAATCAAGACAACATCAAGAATATGAGGTAGTTATCATTTTTCCCTTTTAATTTCACAAGGATTCAACCTTCTTACATTTAATCATAGAAAGAAGCTTAAGATTTCAATGAATTCATAATAGTAGCAAAGTAGGAGTTAAATCTCAACTAATACATATATGAAAAAAATTAGGTGAAAACAAATCTCGTGAGAACTGTGAAAATGACATCATGTTGTGGACACATCAACGCTGAAAAGTGACAAGTGCCTCCACAAAAGTGTAAATCACTTTTTGGTACTGATGTGTCAGCCCCTCTGGCGTCATTTATATAGTTCTCACAAGATTTGTTTGCACATAATCCGAGCCCATACATATACAAATCAGAGTAGATTTAACCATTCACAAATAGAATCCATAAATTTATGTAATCAAGTTCTCTACCAATGTATAATGAAAATAAATCACTTCATTGAATAGTTGAAATTATCAAACTCAAAAAGATTTAGTAAGAAGTAATGAAAATCTATCGTTTCACCTAAATTGGTAACCAAAAATAAAGGAAAGTGTAGAAAAATAGAAGGAATAGACCAATCAACTTGAGAAATCACTAATCCTCCATGGATTTAGTGTTTGGATGAAAAGAATTTACCAAACTTCAATTACTAGGCAACCAAAATGAATATAATGACAAAAATTCAAAAGAGTAGCATATCATGTGTGAAAATCACAAAAATCTCATAGATCTAGTGATAAAGTGATGTGAACTCACCAAAACTTCATAGATTAACAATCAAGTGATGAAGAAGTCAAAATTCCAACCAAATAGATGAATAACCAAGAATAAATAGTAGAAGGAATAAAGGAATAGCACACTATGTATAAATACTCATATAAACGCATAGATCTACAAATCAAGTGATGAAATCTTGCAAAACTTTAAAGACTTCACCATTAAGTGACATAGAAATCAAAATACTAATCAAAACAAGGAATAATTATGAGAAAATTAGTAGGAGAACAAAGGAGTAGCACATCATGCATGTAAACTCACTATCTTAGTCTTCCTCCTTGTTTATGCTCCAAAATCCTTCAACACCACCTTACCTTTTACTGTATTCTCTATAAACTAATGTAGATATAATATTAATCAGGTAAAACTAGAAGATTAAAAAAGGAAAATTACCAATTCTATCAAGATTTTCAAAGTTGGGAGTGAAACTTACCTAATTGAGAAAGAACTCCCACATTTAGCTCCCAAATCCTCTAAAGCTCTCTAAGTCTTTCTCTTTTGGTTTAAATGAGGTCATTAGAGTTTTTTTAATCTTATTTCCAGGGTTTTGGGTCAAGTTGGGAGGCTCTCACACTCCCCAAAATGAAGTAAAATTGATTTTGCCTTAAAAAATCATAATCTGGGTTTTAGATTGATCTAAGATCGATCCAACACAGTTTATGCACTATTTTAAGATCCGAGAGTTGCTAGATCGATCCAGATTGAATCAGTAAGTTTGGATCAATCCAAATAAGTTTTTTCAACTTTAATCGCCTCACATTAAAATGATTATAACTCTCTCTATAAAACTCAGAATTGATTGTCGTTTGTTATGTTGAAAACTAGACTTCAAGAGATTTCCATCAACGTATGGATCACTCCATAATTCACTTAGGATTGGTGTCTGTGGATCTGACAAGTTACCCAAAATCTGTGGGTCTGACAGCACAAACATTTTATAGAAGAATTAACATAACTTCTTTTAGGAGACTTGTAATTACAACCCGTTTATTTTGTTAGAAAGTAGACTCTTATATATTTCCATTAAGGTATGACATGACCTCCAATTCTCTTGATATTTGTGTTAGTGGGTCTGTGAAAGTACCACAAATGTGAAATTAGGATAACTTTCAAACTTGACTAGTTTGAGGCCCAACTTGGGTCTTACACTTCTTAGTACAATAGGTTCCTAAACCACTTTATGGTCTATTTAAACATGTGAAAGAAAAAATTTACCCTTATAGGGGTAGGATTACTATTTTACCCTTTAAGTGAAACATGAGGTGTTACAGATTAAACTTCTCCTAGAAAAATTATATATTGACCTTTTGTGGGAAAATGAGCATAATGTTTTCTACAAAACTCTGAATTACGAACCTTGGAGGTGTTAGAAAGAAAAATCAAAGAAAATTACTATGATGTATAGCCCATACTCAAATTATCTTGGGATTAGTAAAGGTGTGCCCATGAGGTTACCCTAATTATGCTCTTGGATCAACTTTAGAAGTTGATAAGTTCAAGATTTATCTTTATTTTCCTCACTTCTATTGCATTCTATTAAGTCCCAAACACTACAATTGACTTCCTAAAAAATATTAAAGGACAGTTTTACCCTTAAAAAATTATATTTTTACCCTTCTAAGGTATTGCAAGGTGTTATAATTTAGGTATGTTGAGCAGAATGTCAGGCATTCTTTTATGATTATCATTCTGTGATAGAACCATTGGGTTGAGCCTTATTGTGCATGTATGAATTCAAAGTATATAAGTATCTACATGCCACATGAAAAAGAATTGATATTAGTGAAGTACTTAAAAAAATGTTATCTTTAACAATTGAACTTGAACTATTGTTATACTTACCTCTCGATGGGATACATCCATCGATAATGGACAGGACCACCCAACAATGCCTCTGATTCCAAATGGCAAAACACCAATGGAATGTGCCCATCGAAATGCTTCAAATCCTCAGTTTGACAAACTTTAGAACACAATTCATGAAAGTAATTGCTTAAATATATAAGCATAGTGGACACGTTTTTGGGAATGTCTTTTAAATGGCCATAAACAAGAAGTGTTTCAATATAACCTGAGAATCGTGGCTCTTACATCCATATATTTCCCTCTCTCTAACATTGACACATCATGCAATGTTAAAGGAGTAGCCATCCAGAGTCTTTAAAGTCTTTAAGACACAATAGCACATTTTTTTCTTAGTTTTGTCTATATTGTAGCAAGCATGTGGTAGATAGGTACAAGTTTTGTCCAACTACCATTTAGGGTGGAGCTCATGTCTCACCCCCACCTCCACCAAGTCTAGATATGCCTTTTAATGTGTCCTTAGTTTTTTCTTCAAGGTCCAATAGAGCCCCGATAATATTATCATATATATATTTTTCAATATGCATTACATCTAGATTATGCCTTATTAGATTGTGCTCCCAATATGGAAGCTCAAAGAAAATTCTCTTCTTCTAATTAAATGGCATCCTGTCATTATCATCTTTTCTAGATTTTATCCTCTGAGATTGTTTCCTGAATATGTGTTTATTACCCTCCAACTTATTCGACATTTCTACTCCAAAAATTGGTTTTGGGACTGTCCTACCCTCTATAGTGTTGTCGAAGAGTTCTTTTGTGTTAAAAAACTATGACTCAAAGGTAGGAACCAATGATGACCCATTTAGCATTGTTTCCTACAGGGGTACAAGTATATGCTACAAATATCCTTATGGCATGAAGGGCATGCCAACTTACCTTTTGTGCTCCATCTCGACAACATAGAATACCATAAAAATTAATAATTGTCTAAAGTAATGTTGTACATAGTGTAAATGGTCCCTTACTCAAAGCAAGACTCAATACCATTTTCCCACAAATCTTTTAATTCATATATGAGGGGCTTCTGATATATGTCGATGTCATTTCTAGGGATTTGTAGACCAAGTATAAGCAATGACAAGATCATGTTACATTGCTTCATACACAACCATGGTGACAAATTGTATGGGATTAAAGGGCTACAAACAGACCAAATTTAGAGTATATATGAGTAGATCCATTTCTGTATCTTATTCTAATGGATATTATAAAACTATACCGTATCCTAACCGCTTAAATAATTTAGATTTCATACCAAAATTCGGATATCTAGGAAAAAATAAGTAATTCCATATATGTCGTCACCATTGCCAGTGCGATCTTCCCTAACCCATGTTTATCCTCACCAAAATCTTTGATGCCGTATGGCCTAGCAATGATGTTGGATGGAGAAAAACACCATCTCTTCTCCAATGTGGTGGGTGTGAACTTCTGTCGCTACAGCATAGTTGTGGTAGTACCTATGGGTGCCGCTATGGACTAAATATAACAACTATGAGGTAAAGAGTTTATATATTTTTAAGGGTTTTAGTTATTAGGCAATTTAAGATCGTTGGATTAGTTTTAAATCCAACAGTCTATTCTATATATTGTTATATTTTAACGAAATGGATATTTAACTGAATGGATTGATATATATATTCGTATCCTATCCGTTTATAATGGATAATTTTATAAATGGACCGGATAAGCTTATTTTAGATCAGATGTGGACTGGAACACGGTTATCTTTTAGATAACTTGCATCCCTAATTAATACCACAGGCCTTTTTCTATATGTGATGCTCATTTTCCTGAAAGGGTTGAACCCATCACTTGTTAACCTAAGTCTGAAATTGCAAGATTCATTTGCTAGGGTCGATGAGGTATAGGTGTCTCCATGTGGGATTGTCAGTAGGATGTCACATAATACTATCTTTGGTCTGTTCCTTATCATGTCATCTCATGTAATTTGTAGTCTTCGATGACATATACAGCCTTTAAAGACGTGGTATCAGAGGAAATTGATGTAGAATCTTAGTCAGACTCTTCTTTTAACTGTTTTTTGATGGTTCTTCTAGAGTTTTCCATTGCAAAGTACTGCAAACTTTGCAAGATTGTTTTTCGGAAAAATCCTTTCAATACAATATGAAATCATTCAGTCATGAATCAATCTTGTTAGAACTTAAACCGAGATTGAAAAATAATCTTCTTGCTTTGTGAAAAATTCTTCGAAAGTGTCAAACCTTATAGGAGTACCACTCTTAATAAATCGAGCAACATACCAAAAGACCTATTTCTCCATCCACCTAAACACTTAATATGTCATAGCCTAACAATAAAAGATAATTTTGAGTGAGACTTACAACCTAGATGTAATTCTTTCTCGTCATTTAGTAATACTTTTATGAAATTTATCAACAACAACATTTTGCACTTCATCTGTCAAACCATGCAGATCTCTTGCTTCGTCTTGAACACCAAAATCATCATGAATCATACCCTTGATATCATCCCTAATCTCATCCTCATCCGCTAAACTGACTACTATATCATGTTGCGTAGAGCTACACGAACCTATGTCATCTCCATGAAAATATCACACATTGTAACTTCTTAAAATCCCATTAAAAATCAAATAGTTGTATATTATTTTTCTATCCTACAATAATACATTACAACATTTAACACATGAACACTTCATCTTTCCACTACTTAACAACTTATAGGATATGACAATGTCAATGAACTTCTTTGCCCCTTTAATTTACGCTATTGTATTTAGAGTATTTTGAATCCAATTCATATATATGACAATGTTAATTACTTGTTTTATAAAATCTAATTCTCCTCGTTGATGTCCTAAAATACATAAAACAAAAATCAAAGTAAAATACATTGATACTCCTTTGCACTCCCTTCTTTTTATTTTTTTAATTATATATATATGACTTCGATGATACTGCTTCTAACTTCCGCCTTGACTCTGCAATCTAATCAAATGTTCATTTAGACAACCAAATTTTTTTTTTGGACCTAGAACACATTCTTTGAATTGGAAAAGAATGTTTAGTGTGTCCTTAGCTTACATTTGGGTTTGACATTAACTGAATGTTTCATTCATAAGTCAATAGCTAAGTTTATAAAAAAAAAGAAGAAAAAAGAACATAAATTCCCATAGCATCCTTCAAAGAATGTTTAGTGTGTCCTTAGCTTACATTTGGGTTTGACATTAACTGAATGTTTCATTCATAAGTCAATAGCTGAGTTTATAAAAAAAAGAAGAAAAAAGAGCATAAATTCCCATAGCATCCCTCCCTTTTATTTTTTATATTTTGAAGAAGAAGAATAGGGTATATACCCCTAATTTCCAAAAACACTATTGAGGAGACGTCAATTTTGGGAGGATAAAATTTGAAATATGTATTTAACTATATTTTCTATGAACTCCACTAATTCTAGTAGTAGAATCATAGATACATCATCCCTAGATTTTTTTATTTTTTATTTTTCAAATTGGTATGCATGACGCAAATAAATAACTAGTATAGTTTTCCTCGTTTTTTTAAGTAACAAAAAAAAAAAAAAAAAAGAACTTTTTAGGTTGGGAGAAGCAGAGATGAGGGCATGCATACAAGGCACTTAATTTTTTCAAAGAAGGAAAAAAATAAGTTTTACCAGAGTAAAAAATAAATAAAATGACCAAAAGATAAAATAATAGAAAACTAAGGTATATAGCAATCTACTAAGGCTTCATGCTCTATCTTAAAAACAACACGATTTGTAAAAAAATCTAACAACCAAACAAACATTAGGGTTTGGGTTTTCCAATTACAAAAAACCCTAAAATTAGAGTTCATGGAAATCCAATCAAGGATTTTCAAGAATGCTAAAACACCTAAAAGTGTTGGGTTTATAAAATCAACTAACATACTAAGAAATTATCAAAAAACATATTAAACTATTAAATTCGAAGCAATTTGAAACTATGAAACATAATGAAATCAAATTAAAAGAAGAGAGATGTGTATTGTTCCAAAATGTCTTACCTCCACAGCTCCTCTCTCT
>JAOXJP010078663.1:0-15052 GCA_025762735.1 Platanus orientalis
ATCTTGGTCTCGTTAGAAAGGTACTTGAATAACCTATCTAATTACACCAAAATCAAGCTAAAACGACAAGTTTTGACCTTTGAAAAAGTGGGGTAAACATAAAAAATGGGATTACTCTAAAAAAAAAACCAACAACTTGGTACTATTGGCCTTATTACATGAGCACATAAAATAAACATTACCCCCCTATAAGACCCTTTTTAAACCATATAACATTGCCTCTTCCATAAATCGCTCAATGCGTGGACCTCACCAAGGCCAAGTGTGGGTCCCACCTTACTCCCATGTCCTCATCATAGCTTTGGCTGTTTGGTACGAAATGGCTAGCAGTTTGCATGCTTGATCTCTTATTGTAGTGGAGTCATGGAGACCAAGGTGGCCTTTTGGAAAAAGGGAGACTGCTATGGAGATGCCATCCATTAGTTGTGTGTTGGGGCTTGTGACTGGAGTAGAACCAGCACACTTTCGAGGGGCTGGATTTGCACACATTCGGTGGTAAGCTCACATCCCTATGTTTAAAAGAGTGAAGTTTCAAGATTGGATATTTAATTGAGACCAATTAACATTTCGTTGATGCCTGGTTGTTGCTTGGTTGGGTTCTTGCCCCTGTTGGGGAATGTAATCCTCATGCATTTTCCATTTTAATAAATTTTCCCTTATCAATCAAAAAAAAAAAAAAAAAAAGTAATATAACTCTAATAGTTATTCATATTAATTTAGATTTGTATTTTAAACTTTGTCTATTTCTTATGAAAAAACTAAATTATTTTATTTCTAGAATTTTCTATTGTATTTTGTACTTAAATATTAGGGTCATTGTTTTGGTGCAATGGCAGTGGCTTGGGCTGTCCAACGTGAAAATGTGGGTTTAAGTCTGGTGAGCAGCCACTTTGTGCAAAAAAAGCCAAAGATTAGGTTAATTTCCTGTCCACCACTCCCATCACCCCGTAATTACAGGACCAACACTAGGTAATTTATTATTCTATAATAATTTATTAATATATAAACTAATAATAACAAATATATATATATATATATATATATATATATATATATATATATATTACATAATTGTGTGAAGGTGTATCATGGTTGATACACATCACACACAAACTAAATGTATGCGAATATTAACAATCAACGAGAAACATTACCAAACAAGGGAAGCTCGGTAAATACGATTCATTAAAGAAGGATTCTAGAGTCAATACACCTAAATATAATCCTAATTGGTATTATCAAAATACCCTTTATTTGGCATCATGTCGTGATATGAATAAAAGCCCTAAAGGGCATTTGACCGATTAGAGAGACATAGACAAAGAGGGAGATAGAAGAAATGGGGGCTGGCTTACCTTCAGCAATAGCAACAACAACTACGTTGGCAACGATGACAATCTGCTACGACTGGTTAGATTTTCTTTTCCTCTCCTCCTAGGTTTCTTCTTTATTTGTTCGTAAATCATGTCAAGTTCGTCAATTTTTTATTTTTTCTTCTATACATTATAGACCAAACACGATGATTTTAAAAATATCAAACTATTGGTGAAAATTTGATGAAATCTCAACAAAGTATTGGAAAAAATATGGTTTCCCTATTTTTCATTTTGACCCTCAAAATTTTTTTCTTGAAATTTCGGCAAAAATTTTGTACCATGATTCTCAGCATGGGGACTCGAGATACTCAGAGCCTTAGCATGACCACACATATGGAGTTCATGAGTTTTTACTTCCCTAGTAGACATCCACAGTCAAATCATTCACTGTATTGTCAAAAATACTGCCAAGATGGTGATAAATGACCCTACCTCTGATCCACCACACCAAACATGGTGAAGTTGGTGACCCTTACAGGTATGCAATTTGTATTTCTTTAAATGATATTAAGTCTTGTATGTTTTTATGCATATGTAATCATATTTGTGTTTTTCAATGATTTTTATAAAATTATATAGCAAATTTTAGCGGCATATACATTGTAATGACATTTAGGTTTGTAAAAATTAAAGTTATATAATGAATTAACATCAGTTAGAGCTGCATGAGACCACAAACAATGAAAAATTTGCAATTATATAAGCACATGAAGCTTTTTTTTTTAAACACACACTGCCCAAAATGAATGGAATAGCTTGTATGTGTGCAGCGAAGTAGAAAATTAACCAGAAGTATGTTCAAACAAGATATGCAGTCCACAAACACATTCTTCTAATGCAAAGGATTTTACCTTAAAAGCATTGGATATTGTGGAATCCATGCAATCAAGAATGTAGCCACCAGCTATTGTTCCAACAATTCCACACACAATTGTAATCCCTCCAAACATCAAATCTGCATTACTCTGCAAAATCCTTGATTTACTAAGAAAACAAGCAAGCAAAAAATCATAGTTTGACATAAATAATAATGCAAAGATTCTGTACCAACAAATGACACAGGAAAAACCAGCCCATGCAGATTCTGATATAACAAAAATGAGGATTCTATATATGAGCCATGAAAATGATTTGCAAACATGATGTGAACAAAATTTAATTATCATTCAAGTAGTTCAAGAAAGCTTCCTCGTGGAACACCATAAAATAGGAGGATTAAATATAGGGAACTATTACTTGATTATCTGATGGAATAATGAGAAGACAAAAAGGTCTTATAGAAGCACTGGATGATTTTCAAATGGGGGAAAGATATGATAAACAGATGCCCTATGTTTTAATCCTGTTGGGTACATTCTTAATTGGTCCAAATAAATCATCAGCTTCTTCTTCTTCTTCTCCTTTTTTTTTTATCATCAGCTTCTTAGATGGTGGATTTCCTTATCAATGGGGGAAACTTCCTCTATGGTAGGAAGAGGACTAACAAGCTTTTGAAAGAAGTCAGCTAGAGGTTGTGATAAACAAAAGTTTGATGTTGGTGCCAAGGTTATAAACTTCGGCTTTAGTCTCCTGAAGGCAGCATTATAGTAGAAGAATTCATGAAAATATTATAAGTTATTACAACTACAGAAAGTAGTGAAACTCACTATGAAAAAATTAGAAATCTAAGCTGAAACTACAGCCTGATAGAATAGGCATAAAAATACGCTAAGACTCATTATATAACCAATAATAATAATAATAACTATTTCAAGTAGTAGATGAGAGATCAATGCAATTGACATACACTGTTGTGAGAATCTGAGACCCCAAAGTCAAAGTTACACCTAAATGGTTAACAGCCATGATAATACAGCAATACATCCCTAAAAAACACTACATAATAGAGTTATAATTCCGGGATCGGGGGTACCATTCATTTTATTAACAACAACAACGGCAACAACAACACCAAAGCTTACCCCAACTACTTGGGGTCAGCCACATGAATCTTGTTCCACCATTCCACTCTGTCAGGGCCATATCTGCCGCTAAATCACAAGCACCCATATCTTTCTACACTAATAGAAAAACATTCAATAATCCTATTTTGGTTTTCAAAGTAATTTCTAATTTGTTTGTTTGTATTATCTTTTTCTTATACTTTGAAATTAACATCTTTGCATTGTACTTTTTCTTTTGATAGATAAGGTAAAATTTATTGAGCCAACCGCTGAAAGAGATGCATGAGAGATACAAACCCAACAGGGCAGTCCTTAGCCGAAGACTAGAGAATCCCACCCAAACATCTAATTATAAAAATGGAAGCCCGAGAATGAGGGGGAGATACAACTCCAACTAAAATGGGAAGGAAAGATCTTATCTTGAAGGAGATTCGGGGCTGTATACTGATCCTCAAAGATACGCCTGTTTCTTTCTAACTAGATGTCCCAACAAATGGCAAAGGGACACCACCTCCAAAACAGCTTTCCCCTACACGAAAGACCAGCCTTATCTGAGTGGCTCCATTCTTCTAAAACATATTTTAATGAGCCTGGTATTACCCACCACCTGTTAAACATGACCATAAAATAATCCCAAATCCAGGCAGCAATCTTGCAGTGGAGAAATAGGCGATCCGCTGTTTCCTCCTCAATAAGACATATGGAGCAGCAGTTCGCAAAACTGAATCCCCTTGCTTTGAAGATATCTTGAGTGGGTGCCTTTCCAAGGAAAAGGAGCCAAAGAAAGAAGGTAGCCTTAGATGAGATTTAGATTTCCAAAGGAAGCTTGTTGGAAAACAGGCCTCAAGAGGACCTATTTGTAGAAGTATACGATTGTGTATATGGGGGGTATTTGTGTACTTGTTCTATTCAGGTGTATGCTGCCCCATAGCCAAGAGATGTATTGTATCATTTATTAATATATACTATGTATGGTGTGTAAAATACCGAAACACACATATAATTCTCCCCAAGTCTCTCTCTCTCTCCCTCTCTTTATTCTTCTTCTTCGTGTTTTAAATCTACAATACAAGTTCCAACTTGGTATCAAAGCTCACTAGGAGACGACCAAAAGATATAGGTGAAGAAGACAAGCTGAACCCCCCGCTGACTTCAGCGTTCATACGGCTAATGTCAGCAAGCCGTACATGTGTTAGAGGTGGTTGGAGGTCGAAGCCTACAGATACGGAATCGTGGTGATTTATGGTGATTTTTGCAAGAATTTTTGAAGCCTCTAAGTGTGTTGTTCGAAGAGTTTTCTTCTGCAACTCGAAAACCATCGTTTTTGAAGTTTTGATGATTCTGCTCACATGGAGGAATTTCAATTTGATTGCTCCAAAAGGATTGGTCATTTTTTGAAGAGGAACATTGAGAGACAAGTCTCAGATTCTCAGTTGATTTGGTTGAAGTTCAAGAGAGATCTCTTGTTTTCAGGTCTTCCTATTACCACAAAGCACAGTAACGTGATGGGTGTTCACACGACCCATGCTCTGGTGTTGTGAACCCTCATATCTTGTTAGGGAAAGCGATCGTGGGGTTCTGATCTTGCTGCATGGGAGCTCTGCAATCTCTGTCCCCTCACGTATTGATACACTTGATGGTTGGTTTGCTACACTAGTGTGTTATTGTTCTTTGTTTGCTTTTTTGTTTGTGATTGGTGATCAAGTTTAGACATGTCTGAAGTTAGCCAAACATCCAGTTTGTCAAAAGAGATAGAGATAAGTTCACTTGGTGGTGTAGTAAATGAATCCCCCAAACTCTTATTACTACAGTTAGATTGGATGAGACTAATTTTCTAGCTTGGTCCCAATCTGCAAAATTGTTCATCACTGGGAAAGAAAAAAGAACTTATATAACTGGGGATGAAAAGATGTCAGATTCTAAGGATCCCACATTTGCTAAGTGGGAAACTGAGAATTCCATGGTCATGTTTAGACTCCTTCATTCAATGCAGCCAAACATTTCAAACAATTATTTGTTCTTGCCATTCGGGATTCAGTTACTAAAACTTATTCTATGAAATGTAGCAAAGCTAGAATGTATGACTTGCACTAGAGAGTTTCTCAGTTGAGACAGGGTGATCAACCTCTAGCATCATATTATTCCACTCTTTGCAGTCTTTGGGAGGAGATTGACTACTATAAAACTTTTAAAGCACAGTGCATTGCCGATGCAACCTTTTATACCCAAGAGTTGGAGGAGAAATGGATATTTGAGTTCTTGGCTGGTTTGAACCCTGTGTATGAGCCCATTTGAGTAAATATCATTGCAAGGGACCCACTTCCCCCTTTGGATGAGGTGGTCTTATATCTATCTCTGGAAGAGGATCGTCACATCCTTACGACTCAACTTTCATAACCAGTTGTTGATTGATCTGCTTTTAATGCATGGACATTTTCACACCGGGTTTAAGTGGGGCAGCCTATGAGAGATGGGGGCACACTCAAGGTGAGGTGATTCGTGAGAGGCGGGACCCATGAGAGGTGGGGCCCACGAAGGAGGGTTCGACCGACGGCCTGGCCTAGCCTAAGCTATAAGATAAAGGAATTTATTCACCTCCCTCTATCAATTCTTATTTTTAGAGAAAGTGGTTGGTCATCCTGCATCAAAATGGTATCAGAGTAGGAAATCTTGTGTTCGAAACTCCTCACTGGGGATGATTAACACAGGAGCATTTTCACACCGGGCTTGAGTGGGGCAGCCTGAGAGAGATGGGGACACACTCAGGGTTGGACGACTCGTGAGAGGTGGGACCCATGAGAGGTGGGGCCCACGAAGGAGGGTTCGACTGAGGGCTTGGCCTAGCCTGGGCTATAAGATAAAGGGATTGATTTGCCTTCCCCTATCAGTTTGAGCTTTTAGAGAAAGTGGCTAGTCATTCTGCATCAAAATACCCTTTGCAACAATGCTTTATTACAAAATAATGCCCATGACACTATTGACCTTATTACAAGTATATCCCTCCCATCTTAAATACTTAAACTTACCAATCTTGTGGCACCATCTTGAACTTGAATCTCTTATGGATTGGCTCATACAACAACCTTTTTTACAATATCTGTATCATTTTCCTGGGGTGAAGAGAAATTCGTCCTTGAACTAAAGAGTCTTCAATCTTTATTATGTACCCTTGCAAAGATTCTCTTTGGAGTCTGCAATAGAGGTGGGAAGTGTGGTTGATGGTGTAGTGTGGTGGCCTTGTATGAACCTACTTACTTAGCTTGCTTCCCTGCCTTGGATGGCTTCTAGGTCTTGGATCGAACTAGGATCATCTTGGGTTTTGGTGAAGTTTGGCCTTTGGTGATAATCTGCAAAATGATTGGAGGAGGAGGTCCAAGTATAAAGTCTTTGCAAGAATTCTTTCGCCTTGATCTCTTTCTTTTTCTGGTCTTAGATTTCTTCTGGGCTTTAGTCTGGCTTTCAGAATTAGGTTTTTGATTCGGAATTAAAGAAGATGAACTTTTTCAAATCTGGTTGCTTTTGAAGAAGAGATCATTGAGGCAGTGTCTTCATCAAATATCATATACCAGACTCAAAAAATTGCAAGAAACATGTCTCTTGTTCATAGCTAATACGCCTCTCTTTGATCCATTGTTTTCCAAACACGATCTCCTAGTCTTTTAATAGACTAATATTGCATTGAATATTATTTGTATAATCTCCATGCTCAAATTGAATACAAAATCCATTGTCATAATATCGACAAAATTTTTGAACTTCCTCATCTTTTAGGATCTTTTTAATTAAGCTTGGAGAGATCAGATTCACATCATATTTATCATTGATTAGAACTTTAAATGATTTACCAGATGGAAGTTCTAATTTAGTTCTAACCATCGTTACAGGGAAGCTTGATATAAGGTGAGAAGCTCGTTTGGGACCTAATTCCATTCCGCTTCCCCAAATAGTGGGAAGCGCCATTCCTAAACGATGGAAGCTCAGTGAAGCAAGTGAAAACTAGTTAGGGAAACAAGTAGAAATGTCTCGAGAATTGATAGGGAAGTGATCCAATAAACAATATTGTTTTTTATAATTATTGTAAATATTATGTGGTTAACATTGAATAAAATATTATCCATGAGATTTAGTAATGATTTTGTAGGAAAACAAAAGATTTAGTATTGAATTTATTTTTGGAAAATGATTGTTTGTGTTGACACACCTCTTTTTTTTTTTTTGTTGATGAATAACGAAATATTTATTGCAAAGAAAATATAGAATATACTGCAGTGCAATAAAAGAGAGAAAACAAAACTTAAAGAAACTCAAGATACAAGTTATACTATCCCCTCTATAAGCATGTATTGATTGACACATGATGAACTTTTGAATTTGGTCTCTCTTTTTGATCACTTACTTTTTCGTATGAACATCTTTTTAATCTAAACACAACACATGTTAGCTTATCATTCACCATACACACAACAAACACTTTTTCATCACAAAACATTTTCTTCCTTTATTTTTTATTTTATTTTATTTTATTCCAATCCAATAAAAAGATTCAAATCCAATGCTTTTTATATAAGGTCTTTTATAGTCTGAGTCTAAGATGTAAGTTATCTATAAAAAATCTTATGTATGGTAAAATCTAAGGTATGGTTGGCCATACTAATAACAAATGGTTTTCATTTTGATTTATGTAGCTTTTAAGTTTTTTTTTTTTACATTCTTTTTGTTTATTCACTTTATTGTATTGTAGTTGAAATTATTGATTATAGTTTATAGTTATTTACTTTATTATTGAGTTTCGCTTCTTTCTTCCCAAGGATTTATTGAGCCTCGCTTCTTGTTTTTCGCTTCCGCATTGCTTCTCGCTTTCGCTTCTCACTCTGGTAATTATGCTCTAACCTCTTTCTTGAAACACCCCTTCTTGATTGTTAAATCTGTATTTTCTTCCACATTATTATTTGGGCCATATCCTACATCAAATCAATTGGGGATGATTGACTTCTCTTCGATAATGTTTTTTCAGCTCTTTAATTTTTATTTAAACTCTACTTGGGGTCTCTTGTAATCATGATGATAATTATCAATTAACATATATTTAATTTTTAACTTTTTGGTATATGAGCAAATCGATTGGGGATTATGACTTCTCTTTGATAATGTTTTTTCGGTAGGCGATATCTGCCAGTTGGGCCTAACTTCTCTTAAGGTTGTCTTAATTTTCTTTCTAGAATGCGATTGTTTGTAGGGGTGTGCATGGGCGGGGCTCGGGCCGGGCTGAGGTAAGCCCGGGGCTTGGCCCACCATAGTAATTTCGGGTTTGGGCCGGGCTCGGGCCCAAATTTTTTTAGAAACTTTAGGCCCAAGGCCGGCCCTAGTTATTTTATCGGGCTTCGGGCCGGGCTTGGGCCAGCCCACAGCTCATTGATTTAAAAAAAAAAACACAATTTTAATGTCTCTTTTTTGACACCTACTTTTTCATCTCAACTCTTTTGTGGACGTTTTTAACCCTCAACACACCTGTGTCAACTTGTAATTGGTAATCTACACTAAAGATACTTTTTTATCATAAAACATTTTTTTCACACACACATACACATATACATACATGTATATATGTATACTTATCTATATATGTATGTATTCATACATATATGCATATATATATTTGCATTAATTATACAATTCGGGCTTCGGGCCGGGCCTCGGGCTGGGCTGAGTTTAGCCCGAGCCCGGCCCTAATAAAGTTCGGGCCTTCAACTTGGGCCTGGGCCCTTATCGGGCCTGGGTTGGGCTGGGCTTTTTGGGCCAAATTTCGGGTTGGGCTGGGCCGGGCTCGGCCATGCTCAGCCTTAATTGTTTGTAGTTAATTCTCTCCAGAGGCTGGATTTTCAACTAGCTACGGGGTTTGTCTTTATTTTCTCAGCACCTAGTTTTCACATATGCTTGTGATGGCTCTAATTTACCTTGCTTTGACTCCATACTATTGGGTGCTTGGGAGCAGTTTGGCATCAAATATATACATTAAGGAGAATACCATACACTTTTGCTTTGAACATATTCACGGAATGTGCAGAGCCTTCCTGAACCTTTTGTCAATAGAGCCTTGTGTTTGGCCATCACCACTGAAGTTCATAACGAAGTTAAATCCACAGGGAAAAATCCTATTAGAGAGGGTTCTAAAGGAGGCAAATGGGGGAGGGGGAGGCACATCTTGAAGGGGATGGCTTACTTTGTTTGGAATTTTTGCATTTCGATGTTGGTGTTAATGACAATATCTCTAAAGCCATTGACATCGAATTGTGCTACATCTGTTTTTACCAGGTTTGCACAATTAGGTCAAAGACTGTGCTAAGTGATAACTAGATGCGTGCTCATTGCATGCTCTCTTTGTGATGTCACAACTAGCTCAACCTTACTGCCATATGCCTGTCTTTCCTAGTGTGCCTGTGATTTTTAAGGTTCCTCAAATGAGAAAACTCTTCTATTTTTGGTTCCTATGGAGGAAAATGCAATTAAAAAAATGTTCTTGAGGCTTGGAAATAAGTCCCAGTAAATCCAATCTATTAGCGGTTTGTTGTTGTTTGTCTTTTATGGCTATGCCAATTGAGGTTTATTTTCATGACATGTAGAAGTCTTTTATTGGCCAAAAAGGCCCAATAAATTTGGGTGTGACCTATAGAGGACTTCTATCAGCCCTAGAGGCCTAATATATTAGGTACGTGGAAATGTTTATTTTGTGGCTTATGAGGCTCTTTTGCTCCTCTATCCATTCAACCATCTTATGTGCTTTATCTCATCAACTCAAGCATCACGCATTCCTCGTCATTGTGGTTCGACATCTTAACTATAGTTTGCAAGCGCATCGATGGGTTTAGCATCAAACTCATGAGGAACCTTTGGAATTAACAATTGTATTAGTTTGTGATTATAAAAAAAATTATTAGTTTGTAATTATAAAAAAAGTATTAGTTTGTCAACAACATCGCACATAAACACAGTTTCAACTTGTGACGTGGATGTAGTAGGCGCATGTGTATCAAGTTTAAAAATATGTAGATTTGAGAATCTACATGTGCTTGAAGCTGAAGGGGAGTATTAGGTAGGATATGATTAGGATTAAAGTAGATTAGTTTTTATTTAGTAGGATTCGATTAGCTTGGATTCAATTTGGTTTATGAGTTTTTTTAAATGGTGATTTGGCTTATGATTAGAATTTGTTTTTGGTCAGATTAGATTGAAATAGTTTCTATCTTTATCATTTTAATTTTTATTTAAACCCCTTGTTAGAGGCATTGTTAATCACTGCAAATAGGTATTAAAGTGGATTTCTACTATTTTCTTCAGTTAGCAGCTTGCTGCTTTTCATGAATCTTATGCCAATCCGATATTGTGAATATTGTATCCACTAGTACTATCTGAAGCTATGTACCCATCTTCCTGGTGTAAATGCAGAGCTGCTTCTATCTTTTTGTAGTCAGAAATTGGTTGAAGTTGTACTTAACATTTTTGCTCTTTGTTTAGCTTGGTGGCAAATAATTATCAAAAAAGAAAAAAGAAAAAAGAAAAAAGAAAAAAAAAGTATCTTGGTGGCAGATAACTTTTTCTAATTTGTTTCATTGAATTTTACTAGCCCTGCTGGTTTGTGGATCTCCATATTCTTATCTGGTTATATTTATCTTTTTGGGACTATCCTCATAATTGAATTGGTTTTTAAGTTGATTGCCCTCTCTTATTTATCTTCTCTCGAGTACGAATCTGGAAGATTGTTATGTTGGTGATACTCATGTGAACATCACTTCTAGTGAAGGATCAATCAGTATCCTATGGGTAACCATTAGCTCAGAGGCGAAGACATAGGCTTCCATACTACTTGTTTCTTTAAGAGATATTCCTGGACTCATCATCTAATCTTATAATCTTTTTTGAGTTGCCTACTAGGACCTTGATAACTAGGTTGTCTATACTGCATGATATTCACTTGGACCACTTGGGGCAAAGTCTTTTTCTAAGACTATATGGAACCCTGTTATAGAGAGAACGAGGAGAAGAATATGGTTCTCTTAAAAAGCACGCTTACAAGTGTCCCATCATACTTCCTATCTCTATTCCAAGCCCCCAAATCTATTATAAATAACCTGGAGAGACTTATGCGAGATTTTTTGTGGAGATCTTCTCTAAGAAAAAGGAAGATCCATTGGGTGGGATGGCGAGATGTCTGCAAACCAGTGGCGATAGGTGGTTTGGGATTACATTCAGTAGAAATCACTAATTGAGCTATGCTCAACAAATGGTTGTGGAGGTTTGGAGTAGAGAAGAATGCTGTTTGGAGAAGGATTATTGCAGCTAAATATGGGGTGGAGAGGAATGGGTGGGTTAGTAGAGAGCCAGAGGGGGCAAGAGGGTGTGGAGTTTGGAGAAGTATCTATGCGGGAAAGTCAAATTTCTTTCGCTTGATCAAATTTAAGGTGAATAATTGAGAGTTGGTTCGCTTTTGGTTGGACCCTTGGTGCGACAAGAGACTGTTGGCCTACCTCTTTCCTTCATGCTTTAATGTTGCAAAGAATAAAAGGAGTGGTGGTGAAAGAGCATATGATCATATCAATGGTCGTTTGTTCATGGAATATTCAACTAAGAAGGAATCTAAATGATTGGGAGATTGAGGAGATGGGTCGGTTATTGGGGATGTTAGACAACCATCTCCTTGGAAATATAGGGAAAAGCCGGATGAGATGGTTTGGAGTTTGGATGAAGAAAGGGGCTTTTCGGTTAAATCTATGTCTAAAATGCTTGAGACCACCTCTCTTGATATTTTCGAGGGTGAATGTATTTGGAATCCTCAAATTCAGACTAAAGCCGCTTTTCTCTTGTGGAAGTTGTGGTGGAATAGGGTTCCAACCATTGACAACTTGGTAAGAAGGGGAATGGTACTCCCTAACTGGTGTTGTTTGTGTAGGAAGATGCGGAATCAGTAGATTATATGTTTCTTCATTGTGGTTGGGCTTCCACTTTCTGGAATTACTTCATAGGCAGATTTGGGGTAAAATGGGTACAACCTATGACAATTAGAGGACTTTTATCTTGTTGGTCAAAACAAGGGATGATATCTCACAGAAATAATTGTAGGGAGATGTGGTTGATGATCCCTGCAGCCATATGTAGAGTAATATGGGAGGAATGTAATAGGAGAGTTTTTGAAAATATGTCTAGCGGACCTTGAACCAGTATTGATGCTATCTTGGCTAGAATTTATGGTTGGATGTTCCTAAAGCAACCGAGAGAAGCTCCATCTTTCAAGACTTGGATATTCGACTAGGAATCCATTGTAATGTAAGCCTTTGTTGAGGCCCTTCGTCTTGTTTTCGGAGCATTTCTCTTGCCGTGTAGTCTTTCGTTTATTTTCAATAAATTATCTTATCTTCCTAAAAAAAGAAAAAAGGATCCGTTCTAGCTTGTGGATAACTGAAAACCAGGAGATAATCTCGTGTAGACTTCTTCTTCAAGGTCTCCATAAAGGAAGGCATTCTTATCATCAAGTTGAAACAATGGCCAATCTAGATTTGCTACAACTGAGATCAAGATCCTAACAAAACTCATCTTTGTTATTAGAACAAAAGTCTCTTGGTAATCAATCCTTTGGGTGTCTTTCTTGGCTAATAACTTAAGTTTTATATCATTCAATAATGTCATTCGGTTGGAGCTTCATTGGGAATACCCATTTGCACTCCATTGGTTCCTTCTCTATTGGAAGGTCAACAATATCCCATGTCTTGTTCTTTTCAATAGTCTGTATTTCTTCCTCCATTACCGTTCGCCACTGATGTTGGAATAAAACTTGGGGAATAGTTCATGGAATTGAAATAGAGGATCAAGAGGTAGAAAAAGCCCTAAACCTGGGAGACAGAATCATAGCACACATAGTTAGCAATGGGATGTTGAGTACAAACACGTGTACCCTTTCTAGCACACATAGTTAGCATGGGGAATAGTGATGGAACTGAAACAGATGACAAAGACATAGAGAAAGCCCTAAACTTGGCAGACAAAGTCGTAGCACACATAGTTAACAATGGGGTGTTGAATACAAACATAAATACCCTTTCTAATAGCAATGGGAGAATAAGAATCATCAGGAGGTTTAGAGGGAATAATACCTTGAGATGAGGAAACTTGTTAGAGAGGCATATGAGAGCTAAGAGCAACCTTTCTACTTCTTTCTAATTAACACATGAGTAAAAATTTTCACTCGTTCTTTCTTTTAAGTAGGTTCTGCCTTCTTTGAAACAACTTCTTCCTACCCCTTGCTATGACATCCATCAACATCAAAAGAATATGAAGGAACAAGGAGAAGAAGAACGTCATCTTCACTTACACTACTTCCCCCCCCCCTAAAGATAAGGATGATTAGGAGAGAAGAAAAAAACAGTCTCGTGGAATGTGACATCCATGGAAACAATACACTTCTGAATAGAGGGATGATAATACTTGTATCATTTTTTTATTCAGAGCATATCTAAGGAAAATGCGCAAAGCTAGAGAGACGAGAAAGAGGAGACTGAAAGTCAAGAATTTGGGTAGGCATTCAATTCATAAGATATTCAGCAGTCTGAAGAGCATTTGCTAAAAAAACTTGTAGAACTTGCATAGTGAATATCAAGGCACTAGTAATCTCTAACAGGTGGAGATTTTTCCTTCCAACAATTTCATTATGTTCAGGATTCCCTGGATAGGTGGTTTAATGAAGAATGTCATGCTAAGAGAGATAAAAGGAAAAAAAAAAAAAAAGATATATATTCACCTCCCTTATCAAAATGAAGAATACAAATCTTAGAATCAAACTGAGTATCTACCATCTTATGAAATAGTTGAAAAGTAAAAAAAAAAAAACAACTCATGTTTAGCATGCAACAAATAAACCCACGTAGTACGAGAAAAATCATCCACAAATGTAACAAAATAACGGTAACCAAATAAAGAAGTAACAAGGGAAGGACTCCACACATCAGAATGAACAATAGAAAAATGGGAGGTACGTCCTCTCATACTCATAGGATAAAAAGATCTACAATGTTTTGCAAACTTGCAAGTTTCACAATAAAAAGAATATATAGAAACAAAACCACATAAACTGAGAAATAGTTTATGTAAAGTAGGAAGTGTAGCCAAGCTGGAAGTGTCACTACATAAACTCAGAGACTTTGAAGATGTCTACTGCTACGAGGAGGTAAGGTGTGATGTCGCATCAAGAAGGGATAATCTCTGTGTCTCATGACCTCTACGAATATTCTGCTTCATCACCAAGTCCTAAAAGACACAATAAGAAGGAAAGAAAGTGACCCTATAGTTCGAAGACTTAGTAAGATGATTGATAGAAACAAGGTCAAGTTAAAAGTTAGGAACATGAAGTACAGAGAAAAAAGATGAGGGAGAAATGGGTACTAACCTAGTCCCAACAGCAGAAGACATGGAGCCATTAGCAATATGAACTGTGTCTCGACTAGAACTAACAATATAAGTGGAGAAAAGAGACGTGATGCAACATAATAGAGATGAGACCAAAGATGATGTAGAATGATGGCCAAGAATATCAATAAAATTCAAAGTGAAGTAGCGGAAACAAGAAAATAGAAAAAGAAAAGATAAAGACCTGATTTGAAGCTTTTCCAAACCCAAAACAGGGGAACTTGGCCTCCACCAAGCTTGAATAAACCCAAGGAATCCACCTTTAGGGAAGACCACTTCGGG
>JAOXJP010078674.1:0-15052 GCA_025762735.1 Platanus orientalis
AGAAACCTTATTTAAATGAAAAAGAACAACTGAATTAACTGCAATCCATATATTTTTCTATTTGAGAATTTGGTTGACGCTGATGTAAGTTATAATGAATTATTCCTTTTATATTGGTTGTTGTAAAATATATCATTTGTAAATAGTTAGTTAATTGAGATATAAATAATTTTTCTATCTAAAAATTTGGATGACGCTAACAACGACAAATTCTAACATGTCCATCAGTGTAAATTGTGCTACATGGAATTCATAATTAATTGAAAGAGAATGATTGATTTAATTGCAATCTGAAATAAAATTTCTATCTAGAAATTTTATTGATGTTGATGTAAGAAATGAATTGCACATTTTTCACAAATTATTGTAAATGACTTCCTTTAAAAACACTCCCCTTATATAAACATTGGAAATTCCTTCAATTACATGTTTAGGGAAACATCAACAATTAGATCTTAGTTGATATTGTTGCAAGAGTCATGAATTTTTATGCCTTTAGAGGAGCCTTAGGACCAAACTCAGAATGTTTGTTATTGAGGGATGATAATGAAACACTTTCAATCTAAAGTTTTAGAGTTTAGTGAATGTTATTGCAAAATTCTAAGTAAAAGGAGAACCTATTTAAATTCCCGTGATCCTAAAGGGAGGGGGTGAATAGGTTATTGGCCAATTCTTTTTAAAAACCTTTTTAACTATTAAAGTTCTCTTTTGATTTACTTAGATTTTACTTATAGTGCATCAAAATATTTTAACAAGTAAATCAAATCACTATGAACTTATCATAAACCATTACTCTCTATTATGCACTATAATGTTGTTTATAGTAGAGCAGGAGATGGATTGGTAAATTCCCTGAGGTTATTTAACTTAATTATATTACTTCAATCTTAGTTAAAGTCACTTAACATGTTAGGTAATTTGCATAAACAAACATAAAATAGATGAAAAGATAAAAGCAAACAATCACACCAAGAACACAAAGATTTATATAGTGGTCCAATACTCCCGGGCTACGTCCACTTTCCAATAGGCTCCTCTAAGCCTATTTAATTTTTTTTAATAGTTATTCTAAACTATTACATGAAAATTAATAAACCTAAAAATTTACTTACAAACTCCAGAGAATTCACTCCCTTATAAGTACGCTCCTAGTTACTTTGATGGACATGCTCTGTCCAGTAACTCTGATGGACTAATTGCATTTGACTTCAACAAGCATTGTGAGAATTCGCATCTGGTGACCCTAGGAAGGCTGTGAACTTCGTTTGAAGTGATGAAGGTTGTAGAATTCTTCCTTGGTTCGGGTTGCCTCTTTGTAGGCTAATTTGACTATTAGAACAACCCTTTAGCTTCCAAATGGTGTTACTATATGCATATGAAGCTAACTATAGGATCTTGATGGGATTTGACTATTAGGTCAACTCCAAGGTCATAAGCACATATGCATTTTATTGGTTTAACTCAATATATACCTCACACTTTGGGCCTAAATTCATAAGATTTTGACAATCAATTCATTCACTATTGTTCTTCTAGCCATTGGGGCTTAGTACCCTATTTATAGAGTGCCAAAGGCATGCTCTAGAAGCTCCCAATGGATTTTTCAATGGTAAAAAATAAAGCCGTTTTTATTTTTCCTTATTTTCCAAAGGCATGTTCTACAAGCTCCCAATAAAAACTAGTTTTTTTTCCTTATTTACCTAGTTCGAGTGCTCAAATTCTCAACTTCGAGTGCTTGAGAAAAAACCCTATTTTAAGCTTCTTAGCTCAAGCGCTTGAACCTCCCTTTTCCTACATAATTTGGCTTTTAGTCAAATGGGAATTGTCTAATTCCAAATTTACTTCTAAGTTCAATATATAGTCCACCATTTGGTCCTTAATTATTGAGTGAGACTTTTTTCACATGATTTGGTTCAACTTAACCATCCTATGGTCAACCTATGGGCCTCACCCAAACCCCCACTTACCAAACCTTTACCATATTACCTCTATGCATTGAATGCTTGGCTTCTTGAGGCTGCATGCTTGAGACTTTATGTGATCTTCAATGTAGCTTGAGTCCCTAGCTACTCATGGTCTTCTCGACTTTAAAATCTTCTTAAAGCATCAATTGGACTTGACTTGGACTTACTTGGTTTTATAATTACATACTTGGTCCAATACATAATGACCACACTACACTACATGTACTTACAAGTTTTGGAATAGAAATTGATAATACATACAAAATACCTAACACCAATACCCTTGGCTATTAAAAACAAATCTGATGAACATTTCAGTTGAGCCTAAGTAGTTATAGATTGAGCTTTATTAACTAAATATGACTAATGTAAAGATTCAAGCTTATTAAAGGCCATTAATAAAAATGTGATTAAGGTGGAATAAGTAGACTTTTCCTTTCAATGTAATTGTCACAAGGGATTTTTGTAATCTAATGACCAATTTAATTGCAACCAACAAATTTTCGACATGCTTATTAGCATAAATTATGCTATACTAAACTCATATTTAAATGAAAGAGAATGTTTTAACCAATTGTAGGTTGGAATTACTCCACTATCTATATATTTAGTTGATTCCTTAGTTAGTCATAATGAATCATTCCTTTAAGCTAGTTCTTGTAAACGACTTCCTATATAGGGACTTAGTTTCTCTTACATAAACACCAAAAACTCGTTTCAATCTCTTCTTTGATGAATAAATAGTAACCAAAGCTTATGGAGGTGATGATGCTATGTACCTCTTTAAACTAGGGAGGTTAGTATTATTATATAATATAAGAAAAGATTTTGTTAGTATTACTATATAATCCAAGGAAAGATTTTGTTTTCAGGGTATTTTGGTCACTAAAGTGCTTTTAGATGTTCAAATGGAAAAAAGAAAAACATAAAAATAAAAGACAATTTTCATTACCAATAGGGAGGTCTCATTAGATTTAACATTTCATAATGTCAGAAAATATACACATTATTAAGAGGGGCGTATCTACCTAGAGTTTAATGACAGTGGCTGAGGCTTAGATAGTAAAAATGCCTTGTCATATAATACCCATGAAGGGAGTTATCATTAAGTCCTTCAATCACTCTCTTGGCAATAATTTTTTTCCTCTTCTTACTTCCACCACATCTCTATGCACCTGGTATTCCATCCATGACTCTTGGAAATGTGAAGAATTTGGAAATACTCTACATGTTGCATAACATCTCATTCCATCTTTGGTTAATATGATGTTTTCTTGACAAGAGAAAATGTTTATCTCTTTCATTGTGTCCCACAAGTTTATTTACTATGAGCTTTAGTGATAGTGACATTCCTTAAAGAGCATTGTGGAATACATAAATGATTTCCTTTAAATAGATGATCATCTTGCAATATGAAATAATGATAATTAGGATCGACCATTTGAGAATTCTTTCCATACCTTGGAAAGTATGGTCTTCTCTATATAGTTCCTTAAAAATTTCAATTCCCAGGACCTTCACTTGCATAGTAGAAAACAAAGAATGTCGTTAGCTCAAAGCATCAGCCACATGATTTTGAACACCCGCCTTATGCTTGAGAACAAAATGACAATGATTGTAAAAACTCACTCTATTTGGCATGTTGACTATTAAGCTTTTGATGATTGTTCAAGTACTTTAAAACTTCATGATTTGAAAATAGGATGAACACCTTAGGGTGGAGTTGATGACTCCAATGATCCAAGGCACGAACAATATGTCATAGAATTCCTTGTTGTAGGTTGAGTATTTCTTGTGGGATTCACTCAATTTTTCACTAACAAAGGCGATAGGTTAACCATCTTGGTTGAGCACCATGCTAATACCCACATTAGAAGCATCACAATCTACCTCAAACACTTTGTCAGAATTTGGTAAAAAAAGAATAAGAGCTTCAATCACCTTCTTCTTAATGAGTTAAAACTTTTTTCAGCTTCATCTATCTACTTGAAAGTATCTCACTTCAATCATTTAGTGGTAGGGTTAATGAACTTGCTTTGCTAGACCATAAAAACTTCAGACATTATGAATTGAATTAGGTGTAGGCCAGCTTGTGATTGCCTTGGTCTTGCTTTGGATATATTTTAATCCCCTTGTTAGAAATGACATATAACCCTAAAAAAAGGTTATATCAATCAAGATGTGGCACTTCCTCAAGTTGGTGAACAACTTTTACTCTCTCAAAATGTTGAACACTTGCCGAAGATACTCA
Organism: Platanus orientalis; assembly: GCA_025762735.1. Lineage (NCBI taxonomy): Eukaryota > Viridiplantae > Streptophyta > Magnoliopsida > Proteales > Platanaceae > Platanus > Platanus orientalis. The sequence continues at coordinate 4,216 of JAOXJP010078674.1, forward strand.
AACCCTATGCTTGATGTACACTAAAATATCATCAAAATATACAAAAGCAAAATGATCAATAAAAAGTCTAAATACATGATTCATAAAGCACATAAAAGTACTAGGTGCATTAAAAAGTACAAAAGGCATAATCATCCATCCATAGCAGCTATCACTTTTCTTAAAAATAATTTTTCATTCATCTCCTAGTTTCATTCGGATTTGATGATAGCTACTCTGAAGATCTATCTTAGAAAAGATAGTGGCTCATTGAAGTTAGTTAAGAAGATAATCAAGGTGAGGAATTAGAAAGCGGTACTTTATATTAATTTTGTTTACCACTCTACTATCAACACACATCTTCCATGTTCCATCTTTCTTTGGCATGAGAAGGGTTGGAACAACACATATACTCATTTTTTCCCCTACCACGTCTTTAGCTAAAAGCTCTTTGACTTATCTTTGTAGCTCTTCATGCTCCTTATGATTTATTCTATAAGCTATCTTGTTGGGAATGACAACACTGGGTATAAGATCAATGCAATATTGAATGTCCCTCATGGGGGGGGGGACTAGATGGAATCTCTTTTGGAGTAACATCTTGAAATTTATCAAGAAGAGTTTGCATTATGGGACAGGTTCATTCTTTTCTTCATTTTCTTTTAACACCTCAAGAGCACAAGCTTCATTACCACATTTCAACACCCTTTCAAAATTATATTTAGAGAGTAAGTTGTTTTCCTCTCCTTTAGGAAGTTTGGGAGGGCATTTCAATTTGGAAGGACCGAAGATAACCATCACCCCATCTTTGACAAAAACATAAGTACTTTTTAAATCCATCATGAACAAATTTTCTATCATATTTTCATGATCTACCAAAAATAAAATGGCAAGCATCCATGGGCATGACATCATATAATACCTCATTATTATAATTCTTTCTAATAGAAAATTGAATAAGGCAACGCTTATTTAATCTTACCTCATTTCCTTTGAAAATCCAAGTAAGCTTGTAAGGTTGAGGGTATCATTTTGTTTAGAGTTTTAATTTTTCTACCATATTTATTATCATCATATTTTTATAGGTTTTTTTTTTCATCAATTATGATATCAGAAACTTTTTGTTATATGAGAAATGCATCTTGTGTGAAAGATGTCATCGCAAAGCCACTCATCTTGTTCTTCATGAGCTACACTCAAAATTTGCTGAATGACAAGAGATTTGCTAATGTTAGAATAAGTAACTTCTTCTTCTTCTTTTTCTCTTGGTGGCTCCTTAGTTGAACCATCTTCACCATTATCTTCAACCATCTCTTCTTTAACAAAAAACATGATTTTGTGGTTAGGACAATCAGAGGCAATATGGCCAAATCCTAGGCACTTAAAACACTTGCAAGAGTTGGTGTTAGATGAATTTGGATGATTAGAACCAGTTATGCCATCATTCTTAGAGAGTGTTCTACCTGATGTCATTTTACTCGTTGAAGTTTATTTGGTAGAGGGGGTATTTCTTTACTCTCTTAAGCTTCTTTAAGCTATTTTTTCACCTTAAGTGTTAGCTTGACAACATCATTATAAGTCCAATAAAGATGAAATTGAACAAAATTATCAATTTTCACCCTTAACTTGCTAATATAGAGAGCTATAGTTTTCTCTTTTGGTTTGACAATGTCACATGTCATCATGAGGTATTCAAACTCTGCTGTATATTCTTCTACCAACATGTTCTTTTGCTTAAAATTATGAAACTTAAGGAAAGTATCTTATTATTAGTTATTTTACATAAACCTTCTCTTGAGCTCCCTCTTCATCTTCTCTCAAGTAATAATACAATTTCGTCCTTCATAATTAAGCTCTCCATTTCTTTAGGTTCTCCCACCATAAGGAGGCATATTTCTTATACTTGATAGCGACAAGCTTCACCTTACGATGATCCAGTACATCCTTATAATCAAAAACCCACTATACCAAGTGAAGTCAATTAAGAAACTCATCTAGTTCCATTCTTCTTTCAAATTTTGGAATATCAACGTTCATGTCTAGTTGATCTTTTTGAAACTCATAGTCCCTCTGAGCACAATGGCAGGGAAAAACCTCTTTACTCGATTCTTAACTTTGAGCGTAATGGAAGAGGCTTACCTCTTCACCATCATCATAAGAAGATTTATCCTCTAAATTATGATGGGAATCATCATGTTCAAAATGTTTGTAGTGCTTAAGACATTGCTGGAGTTGTTGCACATCTCTCCTTAACTCAGTCACTTTGACATCACAGAGGTCTAGCTCTTTTACAAGATGAAGGTGTTTCAACATTAGGTCCACGGTGATGACAATCAACTATGATTACTAAGGCTCTGATACCAATATGATATTAGATAACACAAGAACATACTCACAATTAATAGAGATGCTCACCACCCACTCAAATCCACCCATGGGATACTGAGCAAAAGATAGAAATGCTTATTACTTTATGGAATCCACTAAAGAGATATAGAGAAAAACTCGTCGCCAATTAGAATCCAATGAAAAGATAAGAGCTAAAGAAGATCCTTTTTCTCAACTAACCAAAGACTGATTCTATTCAAAATATCACTCTCTTTGAAAACTCATACACAACCAAGGACTTATATACAACTATACTTGGAAGAACCCTCCTAGTAAGAGTAGATACTCATCATCAATTCTTACATTTTCAAGATAACAAATGAGAATTTCAAGATACAGTTAGCTACTAAGACTCTTGACCAAAATATTTGAAACACAACTGACAAGTTTCATAAATCAAACTTGGAAATTAGAAAAGACATTTGAGAGATCAAAATTTGCTACTTCAGATTGCTCTTAGTCAGCCCAGAGACGCTGTAGAAGAATGACCATAAGTCCCTCTAGAAAATTCCAATTTGCACACCGTTTGATGTGTTGAAAACTAGATACGTAGATCTTTCTAATGGTGTATTCGTTGTAGGCTACTTCTTAAGGAGTAAATATAGTCTTAGTTCATAATTTACCAAAAAAATACTAACTAAGACATTGTCAAGATTCCACCTAGTTGATGTTTTGTTCATTAGAAGTGTCATATGGGACACTTCGGTCTCCAGTATTAATCCCATTTGCTGAAATGCCTTCTCTCTCGATTCCTTCATCATCATCACCATCAATGGGTTGTGGGTTGGAAGTGAGAAGGGACATGATTCAGAGAGGATGTGAGGGAGCTTTGAGATTGTGATTTGATGGTGGGAGATGGAGGAGAGAAAGTCAATGGTAGAGTAGAAGAGGGCATACTCTATTTTAAAAACCCAAGGTGCTTTAGCTTTATTTTATTTTTAATCAATTTTATCTTGTAAGTAGATACAACTCTAATGCTTCATCTTTCCTCTTTTGTATCTATCTCCACCATTAAATAACAATGCTACTATCTCTAAATCTCATAAGGAATGTAAAAGCAAAGGAATACACCCTAATATGAGGGGGGGGGAGAGACATAGTATAGAAGAGAGAGTGCTTCATTTAATTGAGATTCCAAAAATCAGAGAAAATTTTGCATAATCTAAGCATTTACAAGGTCATGAATGATGATTGTAAAATGCTCGTTATAACTGATTTGATATGTTCATTACATCACTTGTTCTCTTTTAAACTCTATAGAATAATGACTTTCTTAGAGGTAAATCTGTATGCCTTTTGCTGTTGATGGATTGTAGTTAGACGTCCCTATTCATCACTACGTCACTAGATGAAGAGGAAAAAAAATTCCGTGGCTGCTCAATTGGTTGTGGAAGAAGATAGGGAGCAACAACTTGCATGTGAACTTGATCATTTTTTCTTAGGCACGTGACTTGGCTTCTTGGATGGTATAAGAGCCTAGCTGACATGGTTTCAAAGTTCTTCCAAATTGGAAGCTTGAGATCTAGAGGGGCAGGTAATCCTGCCATTAAGTATTTAAAGATCAAAGCTTGATGTTCAAGCTCTTGCCACTGCAATGCCATGAACTATATTCTGATTGCCATCACTGACATGATGTTCATTTCATTGTCATCATCCATTGGTTAATTAGATTATTGATTAGAAGGTATTGATTGGGTCATGTTGGTTCTAATGTAGTTTATTTGAATGAAAATTAATGAGATCAGGTTAAATTTGGATCATTAGATCATAATATATATATATGTACTTATAATTAAGGATCTATATTGGTATAATTTTGTCTTTATTTGGGATAGGGGTACATTCATCATCGTAAAACACTCCCATGTGCCATAAGGGTAATTTTGGGTTTAAACAAGAACTTTTGGTCACATAATTCATTTGACTAATGGTCAATGATAGGCGACTTATTGTAGGGTGTTTTTTCAAATCTTCAGTGTCAACGAAAAGTGGTCCACGGTATTTTTAATAGTTCAAGGGGATCTGTATATTGTCAATAAGTCCTCAGGTATAGTAAGTAATTGACCCATTAAAAATTGATCTAACAAACACTACAAGGAAACTAGGGAAAGAAAAGAAATAAATATGATTTATGAAGAAAATCAAGCTTATTAAAGAAGAGTGATGATAAGAATACCACTAAGATGGAAAACTTTGAATTGATAAGGTCACAAATGATTTTCTTGATTGAATAACAAATTAATTTGATTGCAAATGACAATTTTGACCTATTTCTTAGTGTAAATTGTAATATTTAAATGAAAAATTGATTGACTTAATTGTAATATAAATAAAATTTCTATCTTAAAACTTGGATGACGCTAACAATGAAATATTTTGACAAGTCTGTTAATGTAAATTATGATATACAAAAACCATATTAAATGAAAGAGAATAGTTGAATTAATTGTGATTCGAATATATATATTTTTGTCTGAGATTGGTTGGTGTTGACGTATCTGGATGTTGAAAATGACGTCTTTTAGAAACAGTTAGTTAATTGCGACATAAATATTTTTCTAACAGAAATTTCGGATGACATTGACAATGAAAAATTCTGACATGTCTGTTAGTGTAAATCATGTTATATGAAAATCTTAATTGATCGAAAGAGAATGATTGAATTAATTGCGATCCGAATAAAATTTTTATCTAAAAATTCGATTGATGCTGACATAAGTTATAATAAATCATGCCTTTTTCATGGGTTCTTGTAAATGACTTCCGTTAAGAACACTTAGTTCCCACATAGGATCCTTCAATTTCAAGTTTAGGGAAACACCAATACCCAAAACTCATTTGATATCAATGCAAGAGTGAAGTGAATTTTCATGCCAATTTAGAGGAGGCAGAGGAGCAATCTCAAAATGTTTATTACCGAGGGAAGATAATGCAATGCTTTCAATCAATAAATTTTAGAGTTTAGTGAATGATGTTGCAGAAAGGCTAAGTAAAAGGAGAACCTATACCCTTGACTGTTAAAAATGGACACATTGAACATTTCAATTGAACCTAAGAAGTTATAGAGTGAGCTCTATTAACTAAATATAACCAATGCGAAGATTCAAGCTTATAAAAGGACATTAACAAAAAATTTGATTGAGGTGGAATAAGTACACTTTGCCTTTCAATGTAATTGTGTCACAAGAGCTTTTCCTAATCTGACAACCAATTTAATCAACAACAACAACAAACAACCTTATCCCAACTATTTGGGGTTGGCTACACAAATCCTGTTCCGACAACCAATTTAATCGCAAATGATAAATTTTCGGCATGTCTGTTTTGGCGTAAATTGTGCTATACAAAACTCATATTTAAACGAAAGAGATTTTTTAACCAATTGTGGTTGGTATCTATATATTTGGCCAATGCCCTAGTAAGTCATAATGAGTCATGCCTTTAAGCAAGTTCTTGCAAACGACATCCTATATAAATACTTAGTTTTCCTTACATAAACACCAAAAACTCTCTCAATCTTTTTTTTTTTTTTTTTGGGTGAAATACCAGTAGCCAGAGCTCATGGAGGTGATGATGCTGTCTGCCTCTTTAGACTTGGGAGGATGGAATTACTATTCAATTCAATGAAAGATTTTGTTAGTGTTACTATATAATCCGAGGAAAGATTTTGAATTTAGGGTATTTTGGTCACTAAGGTGGTTTTAGATGTTCAAATGGCAAAAAGAAAGGCAAAACATAAATATAAAAGGCAAAATTTTCATTACCAAAAGATCTCATTGGATTTAACATTTCCATTTCCCTCCAAAATGTGAGAAGATATACACAACATTAAGAGGGGCGTATCTACCTAGAGTTTAACGACGGTGGCTCTGGCTCAGACAGTAAAAACGCCTTGTCATACAATACCCACGAAGAGAGTCCGCATTAACTCCTTCGGCATCTCTCTCGGCTATAAATTGCTTCCTCTTTTTGCTTTCACCCCATCCCCAACCACCCCAGAGTTTCTTCATTTCTTCTTCTCTCCTCTCAGCCACATCTAATCTCTTTCCAGGCCTTCCCTTCTTTATCCTAGATCTCTACCGATCATCTCTTTTTCTTCCTGCTGTCACTCTCCTCTAGGGCTGCTTGCTGGTTCATAAGGTAAGAGGTGAAGTTGATAGTAGATAAGTTTTTTATTTATTTTCCTCAAAATTACTTTAACCAAGCGCAGAAATGAATCCCTTAAAAAAAGGCTTTCGAGATCTTCTTTTTCTGTGATGTAGATGCTGCTTTTGTAGTTTCTTAGCCAACTATGTAATCCTAGTCAGTTTTCCAGCGAAAAGAGGTTGTTTTCCGGCAAGGGGAGAAGATCTGACATCCCCTTTTCCACTTTTAAGTGTCTATTTTTGTTGATCTACCTGTTTCTGATAGTTTTGGCCTTGCTCCCGCTCCCGCTCCCTCCCCCTCCCCTTCTGTGCAGGATTGAAGATCTGCTAGCTTGTTTCTTTTATTAATCTACCTGAACAGCTTTATTACTATTTTTCTTTTTCCTGTTATTATCACTTTTAGGTTATGTTTGCCTTTTGATTTGATGAGATTGGATTCTGGTTCATTGATTTGTTCTTCTTTTATTTGGCCGATCATGCATTAGTCATATGGAGAGGGCCGAGAGGTGATCTGTTCTTGGTATATCCTTTTTATTTAATCATTGAAATATATATTTTTTGGGTTGGATTTGTAATGAAAATTTACTTTTAGGGTTTTTTGATAACTTGAGGGGAAAAGACAGATTTTATTTATCGATTTCCATCTCTGGCATGCACGTAGTCTTGCATGCATTGCCCACAGAGAGGAGGCCATACCAACCTCTCTCCCCCGGTCCTCTCTCTCTCTTTCCTGCCCATTTGGGCTTAATTTATTTAATTTAATTATATAGTTAAATGGCTAATATAACCCTCCTCGTCTACATAATGATCATGAATCCAGTTTGTAGCTGATTTTTTTTCTTTTATTTATTTATTTATATGTTTTGTGTTTCCTTCTTATTTTTATATTTTTTTGTTTGTTTAATTAGTTAGCTTATTTTATTTTAATTGGATCTTGAAAAAAAAAAAAAAATTTCAGTCATGTCTTCCAACGAAGCCAAGTCGGTCGAAGAGTCCTCTGAAAACAAGTTGCCAAGCAGAACGCATACGGAGGTAGACCGTGAAAAACCTAATAATTAGGACACTTGGCATTTTTATGTTGTAGACCTGGAAAAGTCTCATATCAGACTGGCAAAATAAGGGCCCATTCATGGTAAGGGATGGGTATCAACGGGTTCAATGATTTGATTGAATGACCTTGGCCGTTGATATAATAATAATAATATTCTATTGGTAAGTGGGGAATTCTTGACCGACCTGTCAGTTTGAACCTGGTTTGAATTTGGATGGGTTAAGGTTGGGTTTTTTTTCTGCCCAACCCGAACCAGGCATTAATGGACTCAAAATGTAGATCCCTTTTTTCACTTTCATTTATTTTAAGGGAGCAAATGTCCGGTCCAGGATTTGGTGTATCCAGGACACCACTGGATGTCATATGGAATATAATGGGTTGGAATTTGAAATTTCATCTAACTTTCACCCATTTTATCCATATGACGCCCTCTGGTGTCCCTGGACACCAAATCCTGGACAGAACATTTATTCATAATAGTAGGACATGCCAACCCTAGTTTTTTTTGTTTTAGGTTGCGGGATAGGTTTGGATCAGGCCAAGTTTCATGGGTTAGGGTTAGCAAAAACTGGTCCGTAGGTATGAAATCATGGGCCATCTGTTAAGTAAGCTTGATACAAACTGATCCATATATCAACCTGGAAAAGGGGTGGGGTGGGAACCTGATCGACCGATCCGACCACCTGGGTCAATCCTGGAGAAAAAAAAGAAACCAATTTTTTTAGGAAATCTTGTATAAGTTATGGTGCTTGTCATCTGGTTCAACCACCTGAGTCAGATGACTTAAACAAAACTGGTCGGGTTGTCTCCTTTTGACCAATTGACCAGTTTTATGCCAATCCAGTCCCTATTCTAAATTTCTATAACCCATGGGTCAGCCCTGGGTGGGTCACCGGTTCAACTGAACAGCTGGTCTATGTTAAAAAATTGATTAATTCTAATAATGCTTGTTCTTTTAATGGTATACAATAGCAACTGACATCTTGTTCAATGTTGCAGCAGGAGAACATGGAATTGGAGTCTGATTCAGATTTGATGAAAGGCGGAATATCACCATCGTCTAAACGTGATAATGGGTTCCCGCCAGCCCAAACTAGCCCTGTTAATTATGACCAGTAATTTAAGCCGTTCATAAGTATTTATATCCTTTATTATAAATCAAACAGCAGCAACATTTAATCACCACCAAAAAAAAAAAAAAAAAGATTTTGACAATTAGTAGTAGTAGTAGTTATTGTTGTTGTTTCTGTTGATTTCAATTCAAAGTAATGGGAAAATTATTTTAGATTATCATAAACTGTAAAAAGATATTTTACGCAAAAAAAAAAAAATGGTTAATTAAGAAGCTGATATATTCAATTTATGAATTATTTAATTCTTATGTTAGGCTCAAGGAAGAAATGGAAGTTGCAGAAGCCCTACTAAAAGTCGCTAATACATGCCCAAACAACATTGGCAATGCCGATCCCCCAGTTATGAACTCCTTACAGCAGCATCAAACAGAAACATCATCAGCTTCCTCGGCGACAAATTCTGCACCTCAAAACCAACCAACTTCAGTATGGTTCACTTCCTTTGACCATTCTCAATTCAGATTTATTAGTTTTACATTCTGCCATTATAATTTTTCTTGGATACTGTCCACGTAATACACTAAGATTACTGGGTTGAAATGTTTGATAATGATCAGCTGGTGCTGAGCCTTCTGGATATGCGAGAGCGAGTGCCTTCTCCTGAACATGAAGAACGAGTAAAATTTCTTCCTGAAAATCAGGAAAACTTTTCCGTTAATGATAATCAACCTGAGACAAATTCCCCTAGGTATATGTTTTCTATAATTCATCATAACCACCTTTTTAAACATAAGTGGTTGTTGTCTTGAATTAATGCATTGTTTTCAATCAGAAAAATTGACTTTTAGGACATTGGTTAATCATTAACTCATATGATTTATATATATTAACTTTTTTCCCTTAGGTCTCAACGGATGAATTCGCCAGTCGTTCGAGTAAACTCTCCTGTGAATGATTATCAGTCCGAAACAAAGTCCCCTTGGTACATATATTCTATATTCATCATCACCACCATTATCAATATGGGAGGTTTTTGTTTTGAGTTAATGCATTGTTTTCAATCACCAAATTTAATTATCTTTTAAGACAATGGTTCATCATATATATATATATATATATATTTCTTTCCCGTTTTCTTTTCTCCTTTAGGCCTCAACGGATGAATATGCCAGTCATTGAAGTAAATTCTCCCGTTAATGACCATCAGTTCGAGATGAATTCCCCCTGGTATATGTTTTCTATAATTCATCATCACCGCCCTTATCAACATTCATGGTTGTTGTTTTGAGTTAATGCCTTGTTTTCCATCCGTTAGGACACTGGTTAATCATTAACTCATAAGATTTACATATATAAATTTTTTTTTCTATTTTCTTTTTTCTCTTAGGCATCAACAGACAAATACATCCGTCATTCAAGTAAACTCTCATGCAAATGATCATCAGTCCGAAACAAATTCTCCTCGGTATATGTTATCTATAATTCATCATCACCACATTTATCAACATTCATGGTTGTTGTTTTGAGTTAATGCCTTGTTTTCGATCTGTAAATTTGTCTATTAGGACATTGGTTAATCATTAACTCATAAGATTTACATATCGAATTTTTTTCCCTCTATGTTTCATTTTCTCTTAGGCATCAACGGACAAATATACCCGTCACTCAAGTAAACTCTCATGCAAATGATCATCAGTCTGAGACAAATTCTCCTCGGTATATGTTATCTATAATTCATCATCACCACCTTTATCAACATTCATGGTTGTTGTTTTGAGTTAATGCCTTGTTTTTGATCTGTAAATTTGTCTATTAGGACATTGGTTAATCATTAACTCATAAGATTTACATATCTAATTTTTTTTCTCTTAGGCATCAACAGACAAATACACCCGTCATTCAAGTAAACTCTCATGCAAATGATCATCAGTCCGAGACAAATTCTCCTCGGTATATGTTATCTATAATTCATCATCACCACCATTATCAGCATTCATGGTTGTTGTTTTGAGTTGATGCCTTGTTTTCGATCTGTAAATTTGTCTATTAGGACATTGGTTAATCATTAACTCATAAGATTTACATATCTAATTTTTTTTTCTATTTTTTTTTTCTTCTCTTAGACATCAACAGACAAATACACCCGTCATTCAAGTAAACTCTCATGCAAATGATCATCAGTCCGAGACAAATTCTCCTCG
>JAOXJP010078685.1:0-11446 GCA_025762735.1 Platanus orientalis
CCCCCCTTCTCTCTCTCCTCCTCCTCTCTCTCTCCCTCTCCCTCTCCCTTTTTTTTTTTTTTCTTTTATCGGTGACCCGTTCAGCCTCACAGGCCCGAACGGGTCCCTAGAAAAAAAAGAAGAGAGAGAGAGAGAGAGGGAAGGGGGTGGGTTGCCACCAGAGGGGGCACCACAGCTGTCGGCACGGAGAGGAAGACGGGGTGGGGGTGTGGGTGCGAGGGAGGGAGAGGGAGGGGTATTTTAGGTAGGAAGGGATATAAAAGAAAAAAAATGAAAGGGATGGGGACTTAGATTATTGATCGGTGTGAGTAGAAGCTCCTTTTATGGAATCCATGGCCCCATGTGATCCTCTCCGGATTGTTGAAGTTCAGTTAATGCGTAGCAAATTTAAGTGGTTGACACAGAGTGAAAAATTTAACAAAACTAAAAAGGTAAAATTCAGTTTGTTGATTTTTTGGAATACATGTTGGCCACTGAAATTTGCTGAACGTTAACTGAACTTTAAAAATCTGGAAAGGATAATAACTCTGGTACCATTGATTGCGGGCCACTCCCCTTGTGCGACTCTCAAGGGCCACACCGGGGGGGGGGGAATCAATTCACTTTTTGGAGGTGAAGTGACATCCCAAGAATTGAATTGACTCCCCCCCAATGTGTGGCCCTCGAAAATCGCACAAAGGGGGTGGCGTAGAGGATTTTTTTGGGTTAGGGGGGGGGTAACGAGGACTTCAACAGGTGCCGATGGACGTCTCAAGAAATCAAGACATCATTGCAAAAACCCTAAAAAGGGGAGGTTGCTAACTTCAGGCCAGCCTGTACTCGGTCTGCAGTCCAATTTATTAAATTGGGCCAAGTCTGGATAGGATGTCTGGGGTTGAGATCGGGTTTGAACTCAAGTATTTTACTTTGGACTGGTCTCAGATGGTCCTTAAGCCTGTCCGGCCCAGCCCAGCCCAATTAGCAGCGGTAAAAAGAGGGCCATCCAGAGGATAGGCCACACCACAGGGCGTAGGGAATCTTAACTCCAAGTGGTACTCTCTCCACTCACTGGTCTCCATCGATTTAGGGGGTTGAAGAATATTAATAAACCCTGTAAAAGTATAAATATTTAGTTTATCTGACAGTCGAAAAGCCACAATTTTGGTAAGAATTCATCAATTTTTCTTTCAAAGTGCCCATATATTATCAATCCATTCGACAAAACCTTTTAGCTCGCTTTTCTATTTAACTTGCAGGGAAAGAAAAGAGAGATACCCAATAAGCTCGGTGGAAACCGCGGATCGCGCCAGATCCCACGATTCGAGGTGAATTTGTTTGGCATTCTCACGCTCAATGCAATTCTTAGTTTCGTACACCTTTTGGATTTCTCTTTGGATTTTATTATTTTTGTGGAGTCTCTGCAGGATGACGCAAGATGTGGAGATGAAAGAGCTTCCGGCTCCTTTGATTTCTGCTTCTTCTACTGTTCAGTCGACTTTGCAGCGTAAAACAAAATATAAAACCCTAGTTTTTCCCCCCAATCGAGTTTTCCGTTCGGGTTTTGTTGTATTTAAATTTTCTTCCTTTGAATTTATTGTCCTGGGCGTTCAGATTTGAAGGAGATAGCGTCTCTTATCGGGACAGGCGCGTATGCCAGGGAGGTCAGACGCATCGTTCGAGCCATTCGTCTCACAATTGCATTCAGGCGGAAGCTCAAGGCGCCAGTGCTAGCAGCGTTCCTCAGTTTTGCTCTGGTGCCAGGTTCCGAGGCTCACACCCGGTTATCCTCCTATATTCCCAAGGTAACCTGTGAACCCTCTTTTCTTCTTTGTTTTTTTTCTCCCTTCTCCATGTTATGTATGCCTCACGACTAAATTGGTTTATAGAATGCAATTGTAGATTCCAATATTCTTGGTGGTTGTGTAATTCTTTTTTCGTTTGGGACAATAGCATTAGAATACTTGTCAATTAAGCAGAAAAATCACAAATGCTGCAGGAATGCCATTCTGGGATCTAAAGCATTTGAATGGCCCATATAAATTTCTGTTAATCAATCAGTTTGAAAAAGAGATGCTCATTTTGTATAAGTTGGCATTCTAACAAGTATGAGAAACTATTGAACTGGACATTAATATGTCCAACAACATCTTGGTCAAAATAAGTTCATATGGTCACTGTATAATTTCTGTCGTTGTGGCATTGTAAAATAATTTGATGAAATCTTTGTGAATCGTTAATTACAGAAAGAGCTGACTCCATGTTGGTTGTTTATATGGTCAAACATAAACAACAATAAAATGTGATCGATCTGTAAAATGCATAGTGCATGCTAAAGGATAGAAGCTGTTAAACTAAGACCAATGTTTTGACTTTAGAAATATCTATATCACATAAAAGAAGAAACTAAATAGGAGTGCAGTATTGATCCCTTGGTATGGTATGTTTTAACTCACATGGAGCTCCTTTAATAACTGGACTTGTAAATGGTTAGAGAACTCCCTCCAGAGCATGCTATATTGACATAAAAGTTTGTTGTTGAATCTATCAGTATCTACTTTATTATTGAAACAATGTTTGGCTTGTTTCAACTCATGGAGGTGAATGACGAAGATCAGATCATAATCACTCTTCATGAAAACTACACATTAAAGGAGGAATTATTATTAATTACTAAAGAAGAAAAGAAAAGGAAGAATGATTATGCCAAAATTCTGCACTATGGACTTTAGCTATCTACTTATGCCTTCTGCATAATAAAATCTCATGGTTGTGGCAATCTCACATGAACAAATTAATTTATGAGGGAATAGTGAACACCCAAAAATTTTTTTAATCATTATGACTAGAATATGTTTAATAGAGAGAGAAGTACAAGATAGGGCTTGTTTCTAGTTTATGGAGAAAGAAAAATTAACGAACACTACATCAAGATGTGCATAGGCAGTACAACTGATCCATAGACACCACCTTAGCCTGTGGATATGTGAGTCCTCACATATCACAACATAGATTGCCATATGTGTCTTGATTTGTTGAGGAATAAATGATTGATTGTTGTAGACACCTGATTTCAGCACAAGTCTCCAGCTTTGCTGGCTGATTCTTCAGCCTCTTCGAGCAATCTATGGAAGCAAGCGGAACCCTCCCTTGGGATTCCAAATGCTTTTTCTTTTTATCTAGGAAAAAACAATGACAACATTCCACTCTCTACACAGGTCTCCTGCTCTTTAAAGCCCACATTCCTTATATTGAGAAGCCCAAAACATAATTTTCTTCTCTTTTGCTTTTTGGTACACTTCGAAGGAAGGTTCTGCATGACCCTCAAAGACCTTCTTGTTCCTCTCTAAGCAGATTAACGAGCACACTACCGCCAGGACAACCACCCTCCATATCCTTTTCCCTCTAGCAAAGAAAGCATTTCCCTTCCAAAAGGAAATGAGAGTATTTAGATTTGGCGTGGTAGCTCATGCATCCTGAACTCCCTAAGGATCTGAAACTAGACTTCCCAAGAGAAGGGGCAATGCAAAAGAATATGAGACACTAACTCCCCATCTCCTTTACATAAGCTGCACATATTGGTGATAGTGAATCCTTTATTCTTCAACACATCAATAGTCAAGATCTTTCCCAAGGAAGCAACCCACATGAAGAACCTAATCTTGAGAGGAATTGGGGCATACGAGGTGTCCTTCCATGGAGTATGGAAGGTTGCTAGGCCACCAAAAAACTGCATGCACGAACTCAAGCTGAAGGTCCCATCCTGGCTTGTTATTCACACTTTCTTATCATCCTAGCTATGTAGCACCTCAACAGAGACTGAGTGTAACATCCTTAGCAAAGTTGCGATATCCTTTAACACCCAATCAAAGGCCAAGCACCTGAAGATGGGTTGCCACATTGTTGCTCCTTGAAGAGTTTTCAAATAATCTGAAACTAGAGCATGGGGATTTATGGCCAGCAAGAAAACCGAAGGAAACTCCCTCATATGCAAGTGCTCCCCACACCATCTGTCCACTTAGAACTTCGTCTTCAAGCTATTCCCAACTACCACCCTTAAACCTTCCTTGTATTCTTGAAAAACTTCATAATACCTTTCCAAGGGTTGGTCCCATAGGGACCTCTAACCGGGCAAGGATCTCCATCGGGTTGAAGTCTGTATCTTGAAACAATTACCTTTTTCCATATGCTGTCCATCTCCACCCCAAACCTCCACAACCACTTACATAAGAGTGCTTTTTCTATAAGATCCAACTTCTTAACCCTAACCCCCATTTGAACTTAGGAGTGCAAACCTAATTCCAAGCTGTCAAGTGGAGCCCCCTATCATCATCACTCCCCCCCCACAAAAAATCTCTTTGAAGCCTCTCAATTTGTTGTGCCACTTTTCCTGGATCACAAAGAGGGACATAAAGTACACTGGTATACTAGTTAGGGCAGCCTTGATGAATGTCACCCTTCCTCGTTTTAAGAGATATTGGGCCTTCCGACCCACTAGATTTTTACGCCTTGTCAACCACTGGACCCCAAGCTACTTTGCTTTTAAATTAAGCTCCAAGGGGAAGCCCCAAGTAAGAAATAAGAAGATGCCCAACTCCACACCCCAAGTTTGTGGCCAAGAGCTCAATAGGGGCACCACACCCACCCCAAAAATCAATCAAACTCTTTGCAAAGTTCATTCACAACCTCGTCACGGCTTGGAAACACCGAATGACACATCTCAACATTCGAATTTGCCCTTGAGAGTTACACGGGATCATCTTGTCATCTATATATTGCAAGTGATGCGGACATAATCAAATGGTTATTGTATGTACCAATACACAAGATAATCAAGTTCAAGATGGGGCCAAAAGATGGGTTGTTTTAGGTGTTTTAA
Source organism: Platanus orientalis (assembly GCA_025762735.1). Lineage (NCBI taxonomy): Eukaryota > Viridiplantae > Streptophyta > Magnoliopsida > Proteales > Platanaceae > Platanus > Platanus orientalis. The sequence goes on from JAOXJP010078685.1 coordinate 4,856, forward strand.
GTGGTGGGATAATTTTGTAAGAAAGCCTTTTATGCCAATGGTAGTTTAAGCTTTCTTTATGCATGAGTTTTATGTAAGAAGGTTAAAAACCAAGGGTAAAGTGGAAAATTTTGTATGTTGGTCTACAGATCACTATTTTGTCATTTAGTGAGGTTCCAAAGTTAACAAAGGGGGCCCCACATAAGCTGGTAGACAACCAATTTGTTTCCTATTCTTTAGTAGTTTAAATTTTAGGAAAATTGATTATTTAGAAGTCTTGGAGTTTAGGAAAGTTTGGTTAACAAGTCTCTTAGGTTTTAGAAGTTTATAAATTTAGCAAGTTTCTATTATTTTGAGTTTTATAAGTTTATTTAAAGGTATCCCTCCCCCATATTTTATAGTAAAGAATTTGTAAAGTTTTGTTGAATTGGGTGTATTCCCAAGGTAGGCCATGAGTCTGGTTTATCTCTTATTCTCTAAGGGTTGATGCCATCTCTTAGGCTCCCTTTTCTCTCCATGTGGGTTGTAGCACACCAAGGTGCACTTGTGAGTATCCACCTCATCCTCCCTCTTTCTTCTAGGTATCTCTCTTTATCTTCTTCTCTCCTACTCTCTTACTCTCTCCTTCTCTTTCTATTTCTCTTCTCCTATGTTCTTTCTTATATTTTTCTTCCTCTAAAGATTCCCTGCCCTTGTTGGTTTTCATTAAAACCTCCATTATAGAACCTTTAATTTTTTGAAATTTCATGATTTGGCTAATCAAAACTGTTCAAATCTCATGAAATCTTAATTGTAAACCTCTAAACTCTGCACTATTGATCTGGAAAATTTTGGAATTTTCTGACATATCGGAGGGGTATATGACAATTTTTGGACTTGAAATTACAAAAATACCCTTGTTGGATCTTTTTTGTTCTTTTCATTCTAATTTCTTTTAAACTCTATTTTTGTTATTCTTTTGCCAATTTTCCTTAGTTTCGTGGCTACTTAATTGTGCTAAATTTGATTCTTGAACTATTTTTCTTCTACACTTTTATTCTAACAAGTATTTTAGCCTCTTGGGATATCTTACATAAATTTTGGTATCTTTTCTTGTATCCTACATTAAATTTGGTATCAGAGTCAGGTTCCAACTAATTCTTATCTAGTTGAGTTCTTGCAAGTCATTGGAAAGGTATATGTTCAGTTAGGTTGTAGCTAATCCTTATCTAGTTGTAGTATCATGAAAATCTGATTTGTACCAAAAGAAGTAATAAAATTCTGCAAGATGATGAAAATCAACAATTTTGTTGGTATAATGAAAAAGGGTTTATTCTTCAATTTGGGTATGGAAGATATATAAATTTTGTTGAGTGCAAGATCAGTCAATTGGAAAACCATGCAATCATATTTGGAAAGCAATGAATTGATGAAAAGAGAGTTAGCTATAATCAAGAGACATGTATCCTACAATTCTTTGAGGATGGCATAAAGTATCAAATGTAAACATTGACTCAACAGTCTACTCCCAAAACACCATCAGTTTTGAAAGAAACTCAACAAGAAGAAGCTTCCTGTCATCAATGCTGAAGTTCCTTGAGATGATAAGTCAGATTCTTCAACATCTGATCTTAGGTCAGAAATCTAGAAGAAGCCCAAGGCCTGAAAAAGAAAGAGGTCAAGCAGTTGAGTTTGTGCAAAGAATCCATACTTGATCCTCTTCCACCAACTATGCAACAAATCATTACAAAAGGTTAGACTTTGCCAAGATCTGAAAAGACTGTAGTTCGAGCCAAAGCCTAGAAGTGGATAAGGAAAAGAAGAAAGGTCCATGCAAAGCCTCCATCATACGTCCTCCATCACAATTACCACCTCTATTGAAGAGTCCGAAAAAGATCTTCACTAGAATCAGTGATAGGCAATGGAGACTTCTCAATTCGAGGATGAATTTCTCTCCACCCTAGGGAAATAATGCGAACATAATCAAGAGGTTATTGTATATGCTAATCCACAAGAGAATCAAGTTCAATATGGGGCCAAAAGATGGGTTATTTCAATTGTTTTAAGGGGTGGAATAATTTTGTAATAAGGTAATGATGGGTACACAATAAGCTTTGTTTGGTGGAGCACATAGGCCCTACTTGCTAGACAACTAAATCCCCATGTTGGGTACACAATAAGCTTCGTTTGGTGGAGCACATAAGCCCTATTTGCTAGGCAACTAGATCCCCATGTTGGGTACACAATAAGCTTTGTTTGGTGGAGCACATAAGCCCTACTTGCTAGGCACCCAGATCCCCATGCTGGGTGCACAATAAGCTTCATTTGGTGGAGCTCATAAACCCCATTTGCTAGAGAACTAAATCACCATGTTGTGTACATAATAAGCTTTGCTTGGTGGAGCACATAAGCCCTACTTGCTAGGCAACTAAATCCCTATGTTGGGTACACAATAAGCTTCGTTTGGTGGAGCATATAAACCCTACTTGCTATGAAACTGGATCCCCATGCTAGGTACACAATAAGCTTTGTTTGGTGGAGCACGTAAGCCCTACTTGCTAGGCATGGATCCCCATGTGAGATGCATACAACAAGCCCTGATTGTAGGCTGGAACGCAAAGAGCCTCACCCCTACGATATTCGACCCATCATGCTTTGAAAAAAAAAAGGAGATTTTTTGAAAAATATTTACCCTCACACTGAGGGAGAGGGCAAAAATAACAGCCTCCTCATCTGTCAACACTTCCATATGCTCTCTATCCTAGGGAAGAATCATTCCCTCTACCACCGCCATCGCAACCTCTTAGTTATCTAAGGTGGAATCCCCAGTAGTTATCACCCGGTCATCAATTTGGATTTGGGGCCGCCAGCTAGGAGGCCCACCGCCCACCAGCTGAACCAGAATCTTGGGATGTAGAAGAAGAATTAGAGGTAGACATCATCGCAAGAAACAAAACTTAAAAATTCAAAAGTCAGGAAGTCAGGAAGTAGGTGAAGATCACTGTGAGAAGATGAAATTTATAACCAAAGATTGACGAAACCAAAAGGTGCATGCAATGCCGGAATTGTTCATGCAAATGGCTCAAGGCACATCAAAAGTCCAAACGATGGCCATTACTATTATAATGACAAAAAAAACCTCCACTTGCATTGAGCAGGCAGAGAAGCTGTCTAGTTGCGCATTAAATCCAAAGGGGAGAATGCTTCCTAAACTTAAAATCCGATGAGAAGCAACTTTAATACAATCAGCTTCGAGTCACTTTGAAGGATTTTCTCAACCAACCTCTGCAATGCACGTCTATTAACAGTAATGAAAAGGCAAAGAGAACAAACCAACTTAACACAGTTCCCCATTCTTCATCATTTCTTAGAAACAAGAAACTAGGGGAGCAGCTGTAGTGGGCAAAAAACTCCCACCATTCACAAGCCGCCACGTGGCAACACCAAGTCAAATCAACCCGCAACCCGGTTCACTTCAAAATGAACAAAACATTGGTTTGAACCCCATGTAGGGCTAAACCAATTCTAGAGATGTTCAAACATGTAAGATGCATGCAGACGCATGACTCAACACGGTAAGATACACAATCTTTCTTGCAACAAACCTAACAGACTTATCTTTTAAGTCAAAGATTACAATCTAGCTAGATTCGCTCTATAAGCTCATCTGAAAGCTCTATTCAAACGGCTTGATAAGAACAAGTCAAACTGGTAGTCTACAGGAACCAGATAAGATCATAACTTCCCACGATCCACTCAAGCAGTTAGAATCGCAATCCCACAAGATGAGGGATAACTCTCCATCAGAGTCTATAAAGGGAGGAGGATATTCATCCTCAAGGTAAGGCATCGAAACCTATTTACCACTCCCAACTAAAACCCTGCTAACTTGATCATCGGAGGCTTTTGGCAGGTACCACACTAGTGCAAGAACCAGCAAGAAGAACTTTGTTAATCAGCCTTGGTCTAACTAGGTAGAAGAAACCACAGATTCAATCCATTTGATTGTGTGGAGGAATTTTACCCCCACAAATACCGTGGTCTAGGACAGTTTGGTTTGATCAATCTCACTGTCCTGGCTAAAATCTAAATAGATGTTGGCGGGAATCATGGTGCATATGGATTTTTTGAGTTTAGCCTCCAAGGCTTCAATCAGGAGGGTTGTAATGATTTTTGGTGAATTAACCAAGCACGATGGAGGGGTTAGGATTGGAATCTAAAGATTGTGATCTTATTTAAGGTTTTTAGGCATGCTAGATGCATCTGTGACATCAGATTGAGCATTTGGTGCCCACATTTCCACTAATTGATTCATTCCATCTTGATCAAAGATTAGCAGCTGAGAGTCTTAAGGTTTTAACTTTTAACAGGATGAGGTGGATTGGAGATCTTTTGGGGATTATTAAGGCACATCTTGTCCTCTGATCACTGTAAATTGAAGGGTCTGAGAAATCAGGAATGTGAGATAAGGGGAGTCTGGGATTCTGATGGAGGGTTCTTGATGCAGACATTAGAGCCATGTGGGGCCCACACATGGCCTTGGTGGGGTCCATATAAAAAAGATACATGAAGGGACACTTGTCACAAGTTACTTGGAGTTTATGTTGCTGTTTTGCTTCATTCTCAGAGTCCTTGTACTGTTTTATTTTATATTTTTATGAATTATTAGAGTTAGGGATATAGGAGTAATATTAGTTAATGTTTTTGGACAATTTATAGAAGTCTTTATTTTTATTTGAATAAGGGTGGTCGACCATGCTAGGGAGGCCACGTTTTTGTTTGTTTTTTTTTTTAGAAAGAGTTCTTTAGAAAGTTTAGGAAAGGAGTCCATTATGCCTTGGGTTTCAGAAATTAGAAGTTTCTTTTGTTTTGAAATTTTGGTCTTTAAAAACAACTGATTGACATGTATTGAATAGTTTATTTTTATAAACTCGATATTTCCCTTGCTGTTCTGGGATTGCAAAACCAAGACTCAAATCTTCTCTAACCTGAGACACCGTTACCTGTTACCCTTTCAGCTTTGTTGGTCGGAAGCCTAAACCTCATCATCCCTATGCCTACAACAGCTCTCAAACCTTGTGTCACTCCTCTTTTCGTTGACATCATGTTAAACCTTATAACCACAGTCCTCAATCTGAAATCTCTGCAGACCAGTTCCTTCTTTTTTGTCAACCGCATCAGCTTGCTGTTTGACTCCAGAACCTATAGTACTATAAAACCATTGCAGTCCATGTGCTACTAATTCCTGACAGCCATTCTTCTACCATAACATTCATATCCTACTGTGTCAACCCTCTACCACAGCCTGTGTTCAGTCCCATTGTCAACCATACTGAATCCCATAAAAATCCTAAATGAACTTGCTGCCAGACTCTGTTTAAACCTACTGCACACCCAGTGTTTGACTAATGTTCTGAACCAAATTTAGTGATCTGTTAGTCCAGTCTTCTGTCAAGTAATATACAGATTCATAGGACCCTTCATACTCTCATATGGCATTTTTTTATCTCACTAATTAACCTCATAACCCTAGTTTACCCTTGCTGGTTTTAGCACAAATCTGTTCCAGACCTATACACCACACCATTCTAGCTTGTATGCTGCATCAATTGAAGCCTCATCTATTGTGTGCTGCATCAGTTCTGCTTGCTTCTATACTTCAGCTGGAGAAGTTTGTGCTGAAATTGGGTATCTACTTTGGTGAACTCTTATTTTCCGATTGTTTCAGTGGTGGTACTTAGGCTCTTCATGAATAATCCAAGGCCTCACTATGGCAGCTTTAAAATAGCTTGCAAGTTTGGTTGCAAAGCGGATTTCTTACAGCGAAAAAGCGTGCAGCGACCCTCTTGCACCAGGCACTGAGCAACATGTGGCAAAAAAAGTGAAAAAACACCCAGCACTGGGTGCAAGATGTGGTGGTTCACTTATTTCGGCCACATGCCCTCCAGCGCCTGGTACAAGAGGGTCGCTGCACGCTTTTTCGCTGTAAGAAATCCGCTTTGGTATGGTTGATGCTTTCATATTCTGAGCCATGATCTGTGAAAGTTTAGTCAAATCAGCTCAATCTTTTGTAATCCTTGTCATTCAGAACCCCGTATCTATTTGAAGTAGTTAGGTCTTCCTATGTTTTGACATATTTAATATGTTATCCATAGGGCAGCAAATCAGGCTGTACTGGGCCAAGGTCAGCTCAAGCCCAACCTGAAATACTTCAGGCTGAACTAAGGCCTGCCCGAAGTCGGCCTGATGTTTATGTCAGGCCTAAAACTTGGGGCCAAACTTGGCCCAGCCCAAAATATAATGAGCCCAGCCTGCCTAAATTTTGGACCGAACAGTTTGGGCTTCTGGTTAGCCCTGGCCCATTTGCAGCCCTAGGTATCCATAAAAAAATGCATAGTAATGACCTCTTTTGAGTTGGAAAACTGATCCTGGTCAGTTTGACCATGGATAGATTGAGGGGCCACTTTTGGGTAACCTGAGAATGCCTTTTAAGCGCTTACTGATGCAAAGACTTCTAAGGCTGCCGGTTATTGATTTTATTTGGTTGTGTGGTTTGAGGAATGCATGAGAATCAGAAAAGGGATGAGAAATCCCCGAAGACTACAAGCAAACAAAACAGCAAAAAAGAAACTA
>JAOXJP010078696.1:0-15050 GCA_025762735.1 Platanus orientalis
ATTCAGAAGCAGTCTTGAAAAAGGGAACCTTTTATTTGAAAGAGAGAGAGAGAGAGAGTGGTGACATCTCCTATCTCTTGGTCACAAATTCCAAATGGTTCAATCAGTATTGATTATCTAATTTACAACACTTAGTTGGAGCAAACAATTTCTAATACTGATCCACATCAAAATAAAATCTCATAGAGCAACATGGATGGAGAGTGTTTGATGGTACCAAGAGAAAAAAAAGGCACTTGAATTTTAGATATTTCCTAGGAAGTCTCTTAGAGTGACTTTGAGTAGTCCTCATTGTGTTGCTGTCATGTAACAAGATATGCAAGCCTTGAATTTTATGCCAATGACAAATGATATGAATATTGTAAACTCTTGATAGGACTATAGAAAAAAGTTGAATAAGATGGTGTAATTATATGCTTAAGGCACAATTGCAAGAGGTTGCAATGAAGTAGAAGAGGTTGATTTTGATGAAACTTTTAATAAAATTATCAAGCTTAATTTCTACCATTCGTTTGATTCTTACCAGTGTTATATTAACGGTTGACCTATTTTCAACTTGATGTGAAAAGATACTTCCTCGCTTGGTTACTGGAAAAACAAGTTTATATGCAGCAACAACCTCTGGGTTTTGCCAATCCACTTCATTCAAATCATGTTTGCTACTTAAAGCATACTTTATATGGTCTAAAACAGACCGTTAGGCTTGGTATGATAGACGTAGACTCAGCTTCTACATCATGGTTTTATGGTGGCAAAGAGTTTCTTCTTCATTTGCCTTCTGAAGTGTAGAAGGTTTTATTGTTCTGCTAGTTTATATTGATGATATGGTTACTAGAGATAACTTTCTTATTTAGAATTGAGTTTGGGCTTAAAAATATTGGTCTTCTACATATTCATTCATTGTAAATTAACTTCGAAAATATGGGCCAGTTTTTCGGGCAGCATCCCTCCAACGTTTGTAATGCCGGAAAATGTAGTTGACCTTTGTATTCAATGAGGTGGTGGCATCAAGGGGGGTAAAAAGAAAATTGTTTATCCGAGCTCTTCTACAAAGCATTGTGTGGGGTGTGTGAAAAAAACAGGAACAAAAGAATTTTTGAAAATAGGAGGTGAGCCGTCATTTGTGAAGTGGGGACGTGGCTAACGGTAAGGAAAGAGTTCAAGGATTGTTCGTTATCTCATGGTGTTGTTAAGCTGCATATGCTAAAAAAGGGGTTAAAGACTGCATCATTGAAGGGGATTATAAAACGGTGATAGGATGGGGTTCATCATGTAACACTATCTGGCATGAACTCCCCTTCATACCTTTCAGTCCACTCTACGGTCCATTGGTTAACTTGTCAGCATGACTATTTTGGGAACGTGGAACATGCTGCAGGATGGAATTAAGGACACCAATAAGATTCCTCACTACATAAATCAAACAAACTGCACAAACACCAAGATCCTACCCTCTAAACGGGTTGTGATTGTATTGAACCCCTGTTTCCGTGTTTTCAAAGGTAGTTTTCAAATTTTCTTTTATTTTCTTTGTTTTCTGTTAGTTCCATATCGGATGGGAAAGAAACCAAATGCAATATATAAATTATCACCCACCTTAGCCATGTGTATTTTGAGAGCCGCCCTCCTGTGTGTGAAGCAACAGAAACACCCTCTCCAAAAATAGGGGTAAGGCTGCGTACATCTTGTCCTCCCTAGACCCCGCATTAGCGGGAGCCTCGTGCACTGGGTTGCCTTTACTCTCATGTGAGGCAGTGTAGTGAGGTGCGTACCTTGCTTGCACATGCATGCCTACAAGTATGAGGCACGGATGCAAATGCAAGCAAGGGCTTGGGTACATGGGTATTTAGGTGCAGTTTTGCGACATCCGTGATTTAGATCTTACGTACAAGATCCATGGAGCTGTGACTAAACTAGATTTTTTTTTGTGAATTGGGACAAGCCTAGATATACGAATGGGTCAGATCTGTGAACTAGACCCAGTAGTAGAGATTTCTATGACCAAGTTTGCAATCAAGCTCATCTGTACATCTACGATCCAGATCCCCCTTAACACAAGAACAAATCCTCTAGAACAAACTTGAAATACATTAACTGGAAACTGCCGTCAAAACAGGACATGTATACAACAAAGATTGAAATTTCAATTTTAGGTGAGAATTTTAATACACATGTCATATGATAAACTTAAAAGTAGGCCAACTCTTAACCACGTGTCATTCTTTGACGGCAGTTTACAGTTGATGTAATTTAAGCTTGTCGTAGAGGATTTGCTTTCCCTTGACACTTCGAGAAAACATGATGCAATCCCCAAAAACATGGGCTGATAAGTGGGTTTAGTAACTCACCAAGCATGCAAGTGATGGATAAAATGAGCATTTGAGCAAAATGCACATTCGTTGCACACTAACAACACAGAAGGGGACCCAAGGCAAAGAAGAAGAAGAGAAGTCATTGACAACCTCTCTTCTCTCTCATTTTTTAATTTATTTTTGGACCTATGTTTTACAACACTTGGGTCCATACAAGAGTACTTTGTTTGGCGACCCTTTTGATGGAAATAGATTCTCTTTGGGTTTGAAACCACCCCAACTTAGTGGATTTTTCATAGGGATAAGCACTTGAATGTGAAGGTGCACACCTTGTCTTCTTGACTTAGACTTCATATATGTTAAACTACTTGTAAAGGGGAGGTTATGTTGAAATTTTGAAGAAATTTAGACAAGTTTTGATGTACTTTTTGCATACCAAACCTTATGGGCAATAAGTTTCAAGAGAGGTTTCATACATCTCTCATGGTAGTGTACACCCATTGAGAGATAAAGACTTAAATACGAGATTGGTTGCATCTTGGAGGTAAATTGATATGCTTCCTTGCACAATCAACAAGGAGTCCTAGTCTATCTTCAAGAATTGTGATAACACCACCTCTTTGGTTCGGTTTACTTAGCTAACTAATTGTGATTAGTTTGAATACTTGATTTGAAGATTAAGTGCAAAAGGGGATTAATGGAATTTCATTTGTGTCATAAACTCATATTAAAGTATTGTTAGTGCTTTGTAGTACCTAGTTATGTCTCTGGATATTGCCCATATTATGAATCTTGTATGTGAGTATATGCATGCTCCATTGATGATAACAAGAAAGTAAGCAACCACAAACTACAAATTTCAACCAAGGGGATTTGACCCATGGCCTTCCTATAGGAGGATGATGCCGCAGCCACCTGACCACCGGGGCGTTAGCGGCATCTACTATTAACTTATTATGGTTTTCTTTTCTATTGGGTGATGTTGGCATTTATTTGGTTCATCCTTCAATATTGCTTTATGAGAATATTGGTGCATTCAACATAATGGTTAATCGTGTTTTTCACACTCGAACCAAACACGTTGAACTCAATCACCATTTTGCTTGTGAGAAAGTTTCACTTGGTTGCTTGATCACTCGTTTTGTTTCCTCTTCCAACTAATTTGCAGATATTTTCACAAAGCTTCTTCCCAATGCTTCCTTTCATGACATACTATTCAAGCTCAGTGTTCATTTTTCGGTCAATGCCTAGCTTGAGGGTGAGTGATTAGGACATTGTTAAATTTGTTAGGCAGATTGCATCAAGTGAAAAGAAGCTGCCTAATGAGATCATATTGTAAAAACTGAAGGTGGTGATGAGGAGCTTCCAAATGAGATTAAATCTATAAAGGATAAAGGTGGTGATAAGGATTAACTGCATGAGACCAGTTCTATAGAAGCTGAACTGTTGGATCTATGAATCCAATAATGCCAATTAGTCCCTTAAGTTCACAATCTTTAAAAGTCAAGTAAATTTAACTTCATAAATTTTATAGCCAAGTAATCCAAGTCATAGAGGTGCCATTGTCGCGTTTCTTGGAGATAGTCGAGGCTTCCCACAAAACGTGCAAGGGAGCGTGCCAAGCTACCACCGGGATACAATTAAGCTTGGAATCAACTCCTTGTCTCTCAAAGAGCTTGCACTTCCCATCAAAGACATATGATACATCCCCGTCTAACTTATTATCCTTATAGAGTTGGGTGTTCAAAAACGTTTATGAGAAACTTGCTCAAATTTTCTCAGAATTTCGTCAAAGTCTTCCCCTAACAAGTTAATCACGTATGAAAAACAAGTCAAAACGACTTTGTTAACACCATCAACCGAAGTGGAGGTTCTTCAAAGAGAACACAATTGAAATGAGGTGGTTCTCCAACCCAAGGATGCTAAGCAAAGCTCCTCTAGAGAGATGATAATCCAAGGGTCAAGAGGAGCATTAAATAAAAGAAAATGGAAGGGAGAAAGGTCTTCAATGGATGCTTGTCTCCTTTTTCTTTTTCTTTTCTTCTCTATTTTCCTCCTCTCTTTCTTTATTTTTCAGATCACTTGTTGAAGTGAGTTCACTTTGGGATTTCAAGCCCCTTTTATTTGAATTTTGAGTGATCATGCGCTTTCAACTACTCTCACCCACTCTCTTAACGTGTCCACTTTTTTATGGACATCAATTTGGGCAGCATGGGCTTCTAATCGTGAATCAACTAACGACATGGGCTACTGATCCTATCCATTCTAGGTCTATCATGAGCCAACTTCATCGCAGTCCAAGTTTGTTCGCGATATTGGGTTGTGACGGGATTTCATTGTGATGTAAGTATAGCTTGCGATACCAAATCCTATCGGGCCTTGATTGCGATACACCCTCACTTGACTCTTGATGCACCTCGCTTGTGATGCACCTCTATTATGGTATACATCATCGTGGTCCGTCTCTTTCGCGATACGCCTCCATTGTGGTACACTCTTGGTTGAGGTCCATATTCCTCACGATGCACCTCCATTGTGGTGATCTCATCTTCGTAGTGTGGTTCACTTGTGGTACACCTTATTTTTCTCACTATTCACTTTCTTAGCGATCAACCTAAGGTGTCATATGGACATTTGAAAAAGAAATATTACAACTCCTAAAGAGACTCTGTGATGATGCGCATGTGTGAAGTGCAAAGTGCGCCTCAAGCGTCCTTGCCCTCACCCACATCCATGCACATGCGCAAGGTGTTATGCACCTTACTACACCATAGCAAACTTGGAGAGAGGGGGTTCTCTCAAAAATACACAATAGGGTGGAGAGTCTAAACTTATATATTGCATTTGGTTTTGCCTCGTTACTGATGTGGGACTAAACTTTTAGGAGAGAGAAAATTTCAAAACAACCTTTTTGAAAACGTTAAACATGGGAGCCATTAGGCTTCATTTTCAACATGAACATGGCTATGGATGGTTTCCTATTTGTCTATTGTTTTTATTGTTTCCTTCTCATGATAAGGAACAACTATGTGAGATAAGTTCTATAGAGATTGACCATGGCCACAGATAGTTTCCTATTTGTCTATTTTTTAATTGTTTCCTTCTCATACTTGTAATGTCATTAAGAAATTGAAGGCTCTCTTATAATGACACCGCATTAATATAATTATTTTGCTCTGTAATCCCATTTTGGCCAAAGTCCATTTTTCATACTATTTGAGTTTCATTGATGATACGGTACAATCCATACTATCCATCCCATTTTCTTTTTGTAGGGCACTCAAGCAGACAACCAAATCATAGTGGGAGACTTGTACCATGGTGGTAGAGGCAAACTTTAATGTAGTCACTTATGAAATGCTACTAGGAGAGTACGACCCCAAGACCTCTCCTCGAAAGTGTTGGTTTATTCATTTCCATGAGCCTAGGTGAACAACTATAACAAATTTTTCTATAGCTTTTTATCGCATGAGCAAAAAATACAAAAATACAAAATCCTCATGTTAAAAGAAATATAAAAAACCACCCATGTTAAAAGACAAAATACCCATACTTTTTGTTCTTGTTACAAAAAACTACAACAAATCATCTCTTGAGTGAGACCCTTTGGATTTTCCATTTAGCTTATTTTTGTGCCACATGAACCACTCAACTCTTAGTTCAATCCACAGCTCCACAAGGCTAAGCTCAAGAGGTTTTTATAATAAAATACCAAAAAACATGAAAAATTCCAAATTTTTTTCTAATTCAGGCTTCCCTGATCGGTTAAGAACTTGGGTACCGATCAGGAGGCTTGACTGGTCTCTAAGTGCTTGAGTAGTCAAGAGGGAAAATGTGGAAAATACTTTGCATGCAATTTAAAACTACTCTTGTGACGACCCGAATGCGCGAGTAGTGTAGTGGGCCGGGTTTGGATCTGTGACATGGGAATGAACCGCCCTGAATCCGTTTATCATAGCGGAAAGACCAACAAACTCGGAACATGTTATTAACCCTTTTTCCTAGTCATATCTTTTCCCATATAAACAGGTTAACATGTTAATTTCATAACCATTTAATTACATTTAATAATTACGTCAAAGTAGAATAGTAATATCAATGACAAACTAAAATCCTATACAACGAAAATAGAAATAACAACATGACCATCTAAAAGTATCTCATAACCATCTAAAAATAAAAGTGCCTAAACCTACCCACAAAGTATATATAATCATTGCCCACGAAAGGGCCTATCTCAAATAAACAAAGTACTACGTCTTTGATACATAAACCAAACTAAAATATAATGTATCATCATTGGGTCTAAAAACCCCCCTCCATAAACTCCTCATCCTAAGACACAATCCAACCTGTGCACCTACACATCTACGGTGGTGCCATTAGGGTAAGCTTGACAAGATTAGTGAGAGGGCATGTGGTTTATACAATACCAAAGAAGATCAAAGATAATCACAATAGCAAGTAGGAATAATCAAGATAACTAAGGAATCAAAATAGTAATAAGAGTATATCAAGTCTACTAAACATGTATCCCTACTATGATTTGAGTATGCACATATCACAACGTAACCACAAGAGAGTCCATAGTGAACCAAACTGAGTCATGCATATTCTCTTTGTCATATGTCACATGTTGAGTACTACATGTACATGCCAAGTAATATATGTACCACATGCAAATCCAAAAGAGTCCATCACATAGCATATCTAAATGTTAATGAACCGTGAAAGGTCTCTGTTAAATCCAAAATATATAACCCATGTGAGGGTCTCTGGTAAGCAAACCACATAACTCGTATAAGAGTCTCTAACAACACAAATCATATAACCCATATAAGGGTCTCTAACATAGCATATCATATATAAACTATGTAAGGTCTCTGATAAAATAAATCACATAACCTACATAAGGGTCTGCGGGGCCACAAGACCAATGGGTATGATGACTGTCTTCACCTATTAATGTGACCTGATGATTAGGTACTTACAACCATAAAGGCTAACTCACAAAGGGATTTTCGAGGTCATAAGACCAATGGACATAATGACAGTCTTCACCTATTAATGTGACTCGTTGATTGGGTACCTATAGCTATAAAGGCTAACGCACAAAAGGGTCTTCGGACCTAAGAAGGAAAACACACATAGGGGTCTTCGGGCCTAAGAAGGACAACCCACATAAGGGTCTCTAGGCCCAAGAAGGGCAACCCATATAGGGGTCTTTGGGCACAAGAAGGGTAACCCATATAGGGGTCTCCGAGCCCAAGAAGGGTAACCCATATAGGGGTCTCCGGACCCAAGAAAGGTAACTCACATAGGGATGTCATATCAAATCCTCACATCCAAAACCACATTCCAAAATCATCTTTTTTTTTAAACAAGGTAGATACTACATAATCATACCATTTGAATTATCTACCTGTTCTATCTCATGAAGAGTCTAAGAATGTAGTAGAAAGTCACATGAAAGATGTCAAATGCTAACAAGAAAGTGAAGATGCTTGACCCAAATCTAATAACGTATGGGGTGCTCATGGATGTAAAGTCATTTTATGCCAATTTTTTTAAAGATTAAAAAACTAAGTATCTCAAGTCCTTTTTAAAACTCATGTAAAAGTCCTATGTAAAGAGTCACATGAAAATTCTGGAGTAAACCATGCCAATGATAACATGCACATGCTACTAAGAGATATCACATGATGTAGATAGTAACGTAGCCACATGTGGAATCAGTAGAATTAATACAATTCACCATGGCGTAACATGAATCAAATGAAATATACCAAAGAGAGTAATAAACTAACACAAGAAGTCAATAGAGCATAACAAATTGCCATAAACCAACATATATTTGAAGAAATTTATCATAAGAGACATTAGGCTCATGTAAGAAATCCTAAGATATCTAAGAAATATGTAAATAGTAAGGAAAATCTGTAAGAGACATTTTATCAAACAAGTAGAGTGTAAGATTTTAGGGACTCAAATGAAATCAAAGGGAAAACCCAATCTTCACCATAAGAAACCTTCCACACCCTGCATTACAAATAAATCAAGCTCCCAAACTTCATCACATAGAATAGAGGCCACTTAATCCATTCTACAAGGCTCCATATTCAAGAAATAGCTCAAGGTCTCAAGAAAAATAAGAAATTCATATGAAAACTACTATCTAACATGCTCATATCTAAGAAACATGGTCCATCTCTAAGAAATCAACATTGTCAAAAGGAAATATAGATGAATCTACTAGAACATAACTCACAAACCACTCATAGAGTTTAGAATTCACAAATCTTAGCAAACATAGAATGAAATCACATTTCTATGAACCTAGGAAATGAAAGTGCAATATAAACAACATATCCATTCACACAATCCTTGAAATCAAGGTTCCACATAAAGAAATAATTAAACGTATAATGAATAGATGTAGAACCACCAAAACTAAGATTATTTTGTACAAATCTAAGGTCCTAGGAAAGAAAAGTGAACAAAAAATGCATATTCACTCACAATCTTGGTTTTCATTTTTGCTTAAGCTCCAAGTTCTTCCAAGACTTCTTTTCCCTTTTCTCTATCCTCTATAAAAATGAAGTATAACTAGTATAAATTAGATAAAACATAAAGATCTAGAAAGAAAATGAGCTAACTTTAAAGATTTTCAGAATTGAGAGTGAAACTTACTTAATTGGGGAATAACTTCATTCTCTTAGCTCAAGAGCTTCCTTAATCTCTCTAAGCCTTTCCTCCTTTGTTTTAATGAGGAAAAATGACTTAAATGAAGTTTAAATAGGGTTTAAGTCATCCTAGACAAAATCCCACATGTGTAGGCTTCGAATGGAAATAAGTTATGTATGCCTAAATTTTGTGACCCACGAACACAAGAGTCACAACATGGGTCCTGGATTTCATGACCGATCATGGGGTTTATGATCGATCATGATGTGACCAATCATGGGGTTTGTGATTGGTCACGAGCAGGATTTTCAACCACTCGAGAGGTGTACCCCTTGGTTGTGACCGATCACACTTATTGGGTCACAAATGCTAAATTCTTAATTTCAACTCCTTGGGTCTCTAAAGTTAACCTAAGTGGTCCAATAATCCTCCAACTAATTCTAAATCATGTCTAGGCCTATCTAAGACATGTAAAACGAAAATTTTACCTTTAAGGGAAAAATTATAATTTTACCCTTTAAATGCAACGTGGGGTATTACAGCTCTGGCATCAGTCTTGGGAATTTTCTCTCCCGCCTGTTCGTGCTTTGCAACTCCTCCACCTACCACTCTCACATTTTGCCCAAATCTCTTCCTAATCCTTGTAGAGATCATGGGTCGCATCAAACAAGTCACCTCCAAGAAGCCTAAAGGTTTCGAGTTAGCACCTTTACCTCCCAAAAGGCTAAGAACATCTCAGGAACCAAAACGACATTTGGCAGAGAAGCCCAACAAGGGCAAGGAACCTACAGAGACCTAAAAAGGTCCTACCAAGCACCGATTGAAAGGTCATAGCCCAGATGCTGGGTTATTCTCCCCATGCCGAGATGCTTCAAGCTTGCTCAATTTGAAGGTTTGCTTGCCTCCCGTTATCTCATAAGCTAGATGTTTGTTGTGGATGAGGTTCTACACACAGTCTGATTCTATGAGGACTTAATGTCACATAGATGGCTAACTTTGTTTCAACTACAATGAATCATTCATGAAGAAGGGGTAATGTTCTTCCATGCTAATGTATTTGACCTGAACTTTACCACCTTCACTTTCAACACCTATGTGTACGACGCACTCCTCCCCATCAGTTTGGACTTGCTTGCACATGTATTGGGTGTTCCTCGTGTGTTGAAGAATATGATTCCCTTTTCATAGGTTTTGACCCTCGTAGAGCAGAGGGCCCTGACTCTTTGGATATGTTTTAAGAATCACAACTGGGGCACCAGTCTCAAGATCATGAAATGTCGCCCATTGGTAAGGTTTCTTCATTGGGTCTTTACGAACAATCTATATGCCACGACCCATTAGCATTCCATCACATAGATTTAAGCCTATTTGGTTGATGCTATTGTTGCCAAGAATCTTGTAAACCTTCCATCTGTGATTTGTTATATGATGATGAAGGCTACAGAGGTAACTCACCCAAAGGCTTGCCTTTCCCTTCTAGTGCTTGTGACCAAGCTCCTTGTGGATCAGAAAGTATTAATCCCAACCTCTTCTAGGAAGAAGCAATAGTCAATAGACTTCATGATGGGATCCCTATCTAAAATGGGGATCATTGCCCACATTGGGGAGACTTCTAAGGGCTAGTCTTTCAAGGCTCATCCCCTCAAGGTCGCATCAGTAGTTGCATAGGCCTCAATCACCTCACTCCTTTACTCCTTTACTCCTTGGTTCATAAGGTATCCAAAGTCCTGCGCAAACAAAAGAATATCACCAAGAGAGTCATGGAACAGGATCCAACATGTCCTTTGGTCCTCAAGACAGACTTTGAGGACGAGGATCCCTCACTACCTAAGGATGCATTTAACCCATCCACGGGAGAGGGTGCGCAGGAGTTCGAGGAGGCTGGCTCAACTGTAGGGTCTGCAAATAGAGATGGGGATGACAATGGCATGGATGGTGAAGCAGTAGGTTCTTCGAGTGTAGAGGAGTCTAAAGATGAATATGTCTACGATGATGGTTTAGATGATGAGGAGTAATCATCTAGTTTGGATCTTTTTTTGGTTGTTAGTTTTCTAATTATAGCCCATGTTTATGAAGTTTTTTTTGTTTGGATAATGTCTTTTTGTTGACATGACTGCTCTTAGTGTTTATTCACTGAATATTTTGACATACTCATATTCTTTTTGAGACCTTAATGCATATCCTTTATGGTATTTCAATTTGTGTATGTCATCTTGAATGTTCAATGTGAATTACAGGAAAAAAGAGGGAGTTTAAGGATGCTATGTATGTGGAGGTACATAGTCAGGGGGAGTAGTATGATATGTATGTGTGGTGTTGCATATGTAAGCCATATAGTCAGGGGGAGTCCTTTATGATTGAGGTTTGTGGGGTTTTCACAACTAGGAGCTAGTGGGATCGTCAAATTTAGGGGAAGCAAAACACTAAACTAAATCCTAAATTGAAAAACTTATTTGGCACTCACCTAATACTCTCACATTACATCATGTTCATAGATTTCACGCTATTTTATTTAAAAGGCATGAGAAAGGTATATGTGTATCTTTTTGCAGGTACAGGACAAGTAATGCAAAAGACTCAAGATCAAATTTGTGGTTGCGTTGTAATTTTTTATTCCTTTGTTTGTAATTTTTTTTTTTTTTGGGTAGAATCCTTGTACTAGGGTTTTGCCATGGAATTGACAAAGGAGGAGATTGTTGAGTCATGGGTATGCAGTTGTCAATCCCATGGTTAAACAAAATTTGTATGTCTTATAAGAGTCCCAAATGTATCAAAGATCAACATCTCATCATGAAGATTCAAATGGACCAAAAACAAGAAGATCAAGACATGGAGCTGGGCTCTAAGTGCCTCATCCAAGCCAAGGTATATGCATACATTCATATAGACATTTAGGATGCAAGGGTAAGCTCCAAAGTATCCTAGGCATGTGTATGGCCAATGGCCAAATGCCCGGGTGAGATGCCCAAGTGAAGACCCCCCAAAACATCCTCATATCACACATTACAGGACTCTTTGACCGGTCGGGAGTCTCAGACTATGGCTCTAGGAAGAGTCCAGTCAATGATGCCCCTTATGTCTTGATTGATCAGGAGCCTGGGCTTGACCAGTCTCCAAGTACCTGATTGATTAGGACACTTAGGCACAGGCACCCTAGGGAGTTGCCCCTTAAGGTCTGATCGGTCAAGCGACAGGTCTTACCTTGACTGGTCTCTAAGTGCTTGATCGGACAGGGGTGTGAATCAGCTTTATTAAAACTCTATTTTTAATAAGGGTCACAATTATTTACCCATTTTGGGAGATTCCAACCCATGGTTAAGAGTGGATTCTGTCCACTATAAAAGGGAAAATTTTTCTTTAGGGAAAACACTTCAAGCATTTCAAAGAGTATAAGAATTCTTCCCAATTTGGAGCCTCCATTGAAGGAAAATCCTCTCCTCCACTGTTTTGAGCTTTAAAGCCATTCTACCTTGTGAAAAACACTCTTTACTTTACCCTCTCTTTACCAATTAGCTAGTAACTTGAAGAAAGTCACTTGTAGGTTGTCCCAAGAGGAAACCTTAGTTTGGTTATGCTCTAGGAGCTCAAGAACCAAGGTTTGAAGCATTGTGGGTGAACTAAGGCACACTAGCTCAACAAGGAGCACTCCCACTTGGTATTGTGGCAACATAAGAAATATTGTGGTAATATTTGCTTCCTCTTTGCATTCATTTACATATTCTCTTTGCTTTGCTTCCGCCGGAGACACTGGAAGTTAAACACACTCACCGGAGACACTGAGTGTATTGTGTAGGTTGCCAAGGGCAAGTAGATTAGGTTTTGTATATTTTTGACCTAAATTGTATTAGATAATCTAAATGAAATATACCTAATTCATAGCTTTTGATTCATAATCATTACCTTTAGCGGAAACATAAATCATTCACATTCTATATCCATAGACATTTCATTGAGTAATAGAGTGCAATGAAAATGTAATTCTATCCAACTACTCAATGTAAGGTGAATATGAGCATAATAAAAGAAGTGCCTACAACCACATAATATCCACAAATCTACAATAATGGTCAAACTCCCATTGCATTCAATACATAAATCTGAAATTATTACATTTCCCAATTAAAGTCTCAAATAGAAAATGCAATAAAGGAAATGTCCCTCTAATCGGATCTGTCATCACCCAACATCGACCCGGTCACTCCACTAACTCGTCCAAACCTATGTCAATTAGGGCAAGCTTGATAGACTCAACAAGTACAAATGCAAACCAAGTCCAAGTGATAGGGACAAAGCTTGCACATAGGCTTCTTTTACATAACATAACATGAGTAGCAATATGAGCTCAATAATAGGAAGTAAAAGAATTGGAATCCATGAGTACATTTGAACAACAACGTAAGCATAATCAATACCATGGAAAAATAAGAGAGTACATGTCATAAAACAATGATAAGTGTAGCATTATTCATTTTTTGGAACTAGTTAATATATATATATCACTTTTTATATTCATTTCCATACATTGTTTCAATAGTTAGCTCACTTATCATTATGATTCAATACATTTACAACACATGGTTTGATGCGTACACACTTGACCAATTGTCTTTGTTCAATAGTTCACATCATATAACCATAGATTTCAAAGATTCAATAGTTCACATCACTTGTCAATGGATTTCAAAGATTCGGTCATTATTTTCCATTGTGGTGACCCAATGAGAGGTCTCGGAATGATGTTCAATAAGTTCAATAGGTGATAAGATGTAGGTCGAATCAAAATCGATAACTTCCATTGTAGTAACCCAATGGTAGGTCCCAAAACGATCTTCAAAGGTTCAATAGTTCAAAGTTCAGTAGAGTTCTTCCTTGTATAGACCCAGAGTTAGGCCACTTCCTTGTTTAGACCTAAGTTTAAGTTCCTCCATTGTTTATACCTAGGGTTAAGTCATCAAAATATAAAATTTTGCTCTTTATAGATTAAGAGCTAGGTCCTTTCCTTGTTTAAACTCAAAGTTAAGTCCCTTCCTTGTTTAAACCTAAGGTTAAGTCCCTTCCTCATTTTAGACCCGAGGTTAAGGTCATCAAATTCTATTCAAAGGTTCAAAAGTTTGATAGTTCAATAAAGCCTGAAGAGGTTTGATAGTTCAATGATTCAAAGTTTAATAGAGTTCTTCCTTGTATAGATCAAGGGTTAGGTCCCTTCCTTGCTTAGACCCAAGGTTAAGTCCTCATGATACATAATTTTTCTCTTTATAGACCGAAAGCTTGGTCCCTTCCTTGTTTAGACCCAAGGTTAAGTCCCTTCCTCATTTGAGACCTGAGGTTAAGGTCATCGAATTCCGTTCATAGGTTCGATAATTCAATATTTCAAATAAGGCCCAAAGATGGTTCAATAGTTCAATAAAGCCCAAGAAGGGTTCAATAATTCAATAGTTTAATGGTTTGGTAGTTCGATAATGCCCAAGAAGGGTTCGATAGTTCAATAGTTCGATGGCATTACAAAGTTTAATAACAATAGAGGCATATCAAAAGAATGTTAATAGCTAATAAGTGTTCTCAAGGTTCAATAAGTTCCGATCATAATACTTTCATATTTCACATTCAATTTTCATAATTCATCCAAATAGGTCACATGTGATCATTAGTTTAAATAGATTTCAATCATTCATGATTATTATGATCTTTCATAACATGCGATCTTAGCTTATTCAAAGGGTTTAATCATACCAATCTTTGGTTCACATTTCATAGTCCATGTGTAGGAAATCAAGGTTTTAATCATATTTTATTTTAGTCAAAGACAATATCTCATGTTCAATTTCATATTAGTTCAATGGAATTTATATTCCTTATGGTAGATCAATGAAATTCACCTTAACTAATTATGTTTGTTTCATAACAATCAATTTCATAGAGATTCTTATCATTTCAATCTTAGATCTAAGTCAAATACATGTCTAACATAGGGGTTTCAAGGAAAACTTCATGGATCTATCAATAAAGAATAGAAAAAGATCAAAACATACTTAGATTCAATATTCATAGTGATTC